>JANHZT010010915.1:66584-76654 GCA_032468215.1 Stegonotus admiraltiensis
GAAGGATGGAAGGCTGAGTCAACCTTGAGCCTGGTGAGATTTGAACTTGTAGTAATTGCAGGCAGCTGGTGTTAAATAACAGTGCTTTAGTCTGCAATGCCACCAAGGCTCGTGGCTTGGTTGGTGGTTGGTGGCTTGAGAATGCCCTCAAGCCACCAACCACTCTTACCAGTTGAGGAGAATCATATCCTCACGTCAATTGACAGAACCAGGTCTTAGCACTCTTCCAGAAAGCCAGACTAGTGAGGACTAACCTCACCTGAGGGGGTGAGGTGTTCCGTTGGGCAGAGGCAACAGCAGAGAAGGCTCTTTTCCTAGACCCCACCAGCTGGATTTTTTTTAACCAACAAGATCCATGATATACCCTCCCTGCCTAATCAGGTGAGGCTTGATGTAATTGGGATGAGACAATTCCTCAGGTAACCTGGATCCATGCCATGAAGGGCTTTTAACTTCTGGTCCCTTGTTTGCTGGCAGTATGCAAAAGAAGTATGCAAAACTTACTGGTTATTCTACTCAGTCATACTATTCTCCATTCTACGAAATAGCTGTAGTCAGAAAACAGGACAGCAAAGAGAGCCAGGGCATCATCATTAGGCCAGCAGCTTTTTCCACTGCTAGTGAAGCAAGGCTCTGAGAATATGGTACCTTCCTTAAGCTGATGCCCTCCAGACACTTCAGAATTTACGCACCTTGTCTTTAGCCAGGAAGCTCATTTGCAATGCTGACTAGGGATGTGGGGAATTTGTATTGTAACACACTGGAGGAAACAGTCTTTGGGAGCTGTTCGGCAGCAACTGCTTGCTGAAAACATCCAGAAAATTAGACAATATATCAAGCAAGTTATGTGCATTTCAATTTATTTCTTATATACAGTACTTCCTTTTCCCCTCCTCTTACCCTCCCCAATTTTATTGATATTAAATGCTATTTGAGCAAGTTGTGACATACTGAAAGGATGAATCTATTTGTCTTAGTTGTATCCTTCTGGCTAATAAGAATGTTATGAAAACCTATACATAATAAATTGGCTAAGATCCAGGCTATTAACATCATGAATACATGGAAACTTATACACGCAGATGGTGCTTAAAATAAAAGTGACCCCATTTGTGAAAGATGCTGTAATTTTATCATGCCTGGGGGCATTTGAGTTTCGTTGCCCTGAATATCCAGCAGTCACCTAGGTAACAAGGGATGCATTTGTAATGTTTTATAGTTTGCAAAATTGCCATCCCTATTCCTCCTACAGTATAGTCTTCACAAACTTTGAATATAATGTAGTATTAGACTTCCTCTGTCACATAAGAAATAATCCACCAGGTACTTTTGCACAAAATATGCAATCTACAGTATCTCATAAGAAGAAGAGAAACCATTTTCAAAACAGTAAAAAATGGTTGAAGCAGGATGGTATTCAAAAGCGGTTTCCCCAGTTTTAGCTTCAACTGACACGTATCCATCCAGGAGGGATAAAAGTTGCTTTCCTTATCCCTATCCTGTCGGTATTGCACCTCTCCTGGGGCACCATCGAATGATACAAGTAGTCCTTGAGTTATGACCACAATTGAGCCAAAATTTATGTTGCTAAGTGAAACAGTTGTTAAGTTTGTCCCATTTTATGACTTTTCTTGCCATGGTTGTTGTTAAGTGAATCATTGCATTTGTTAAGCTAATAGCATGGTTGTTAAGTGAATCTGGCTTCCCTATTGACTTTGCTTGTCAGAAGGGGAATCTCATGACCATCGGACACTGCAGCTGTCATAAATATGAGCCAGCTGCCGAGCATCTAAATTTTGATCAGGTGACCCTGGGGATGCTGCAAAGGTCGTAATGTGAAAAATGGTAATAAGTCACTTTTTAAAGTGCCATTGTAACTTTGAACAGTCACTAAATGAACTGTTGTAAGTCGAGGACTACCTATATTTTACTGTTCGGGAGGTGCCCTATTGGGAAGGGGTTCCTGCCTTCCCCTTTCAGCCCCTCCCTATCTACCAATCAGGGAACTGCAGCATAAAGGGGGAGGGTCTGACTTCAGAACCTGTCTTCTGTAGACTGATGAGTCTGCCTCTCCTTCCAGGCCTCACTGGGCCATCTCCCAGGTTAAAATAATGTGAAATGAAGAACTATAGAAGACATCATAGCAGAAACAGCCCCATAGAGGAGAGAGTTGTGATTGTATTGCTTAGCTTGGCTCTGCAAATCAAGATAACTAACACTGACTAGCTGCTGAGAACAGTAGGCAGTAGTGGACCTTTGACCACTGCAATCTCCTTGCAACATTTATTTCTTTTGTACAGGCATACAATCTATTTTAGTGAGCTAACTTGTTATAACAATGTAGCAGCCAAACGATAGTTTTTCATTCTGATCTGGAGTTCTATGAAGTTTTTCCTAAATGCCACTAAACAATGAAAGGCAAATGCTCTGTGCAATTACACTCTTTTTATATCCCTGCAGTAGTAGAAAAGCAGATTTAAAATGCAGCCTTCCTCCCACCTTACATAAGGACTTTCTAGTGCCATAAGGTCTGCAACCCCAACCCTGTCTCTCATCCCTTTAGCTATCTTCAGCACAAATGAAGGACTGTCAGTGGAATAGATAGCTTAGGTGACATGCACTCACCATACTGTGATACCTGGTGGTGACAACGATCTCTCTGAGTTGGTTGCAGCTCTTGGTATTTTTGAAACAAAGATGTTCATTTCTCTTCAATGACAGGTATTCAGGATTTTAGATTCCTCTTTGAGGCCCAGTGCCTTTGGAATGGCAGATTTCAAAATTTGCTGAAAGTAAGATGTTGAGTAACGTTAATAACCACCACCGCAAAAGTGTCACAAAGAGCAGTCCTTATATTCCCTTTAAGGTCATCCTCTTCTCTTTAATAAAGGTGGGATTAATATGAAATGATTTATTGGGGACAAGTGTTTGCCATTAATTAATATACAGTACTGTTCTGGAAGACAGCTTTTAACTAAATAACAGCTGGATTTGCTGCCTGGAAAATTTAATTACCTTCTAATCTCACTTTTTGCTCTTTTTATATCTTAAGTCTTCCCTGTAAAAACAAAAACAAAACTTTTCTTCCATTGAAGGATCATTTTTATTCTAATGCCTTTCTTCTTCCCTTCTTCTACACCTTTCTCAGTACTCACTGTGAACCTGTTAGATGAGTTCATTCTACAATCCCCACAGCAAGTTTTGAATTTTCCCTTATACTTCAGCATCTCTTCAACATCTCAGGGTTTGCAGACATCATGGACCATGGTAGTCCTCAGTTTACAATATTTAGTGATCATTTAAAGTTACAATGGCACTCAAAGAAGTGACTTATGACCATTTTTCACACAACTGTCACAGCATCCCCTTAGTCATGTGATCAAAATTCAGAAGCTTGACAACTGGTTCATATTTATGATGCTTGCAGTTTCCTAGGGTCATGTGATTAGTTTTTGTGACCTCCTGACAAGCCAAACAATGGGGAAGCCAGAATCACTTAACAACCATATTACTAACTTAGCAACTGCAGTGATTCACTTAACAACTGTAGCAAGAACAGTCACAAAATGGGGCAAAACTCACTTAACAAATGTCTCACTTAGCAACATAATGTTTGGGCTCAATTGTTGTCGTACATTGAGGACTACCTGTATACAGTAGCACAGGCCTGGATCAGAGGCAAGTAAGATATGAACAGTTTAGTTCTATGATTGTATTTTGCAGCTTTATACCATTATTTGCTGCCTCAAAAATGTTAGATGTTAGACACAATAAATTATTATTAAACAAGTATGCCAGAGTTACACTGCCAGTTATTCTAATTTAGGGATTAATCTTAAAATTAATTTTCTGCATTTCATTCTTTGTTATCCAACGTGCCACTGAAAGTTCTTGCTGTGTTCAAAACACTTTCCTAACAAACATGCTGGCTGGGAAATCCTGGGAGTTGAAATCCACACATCTTAAATTTGCTGAGGCTGAAAAACAGTGCCCTAGAGCCTTCAGTGTGCCCAGAATCTTCCCCAGATCCGGTAGTGAATTATAATTTTGGGAGTGACAGAAAGGAAAACTTATTAAATATATGAAGGATAATGCTATCAACTGCACTTAGCTGAATCTTTTAAAAGATAGCTTCTTCCAGTACTACTCAACCTTTTTCTCTCAGGGTCTGAAAAATTCTACTTCATGCTGCCTTTAGCACTGAGACATGTCCTACTTCTGGTATAAATTTTGCTGTTTAATGAAAGCCAGACCCCAGCATGAGATGTGTGGAAGCATAGCATTTATAGTGGGTGCAAGCTCCATGCTACAACAGAAGAGCCTCTCTGTTTTGGGGACCTGATGTGATTGTGATTTAGCAAAGAAGAACACCTATCTGGGCCTCACCACCTTTTTCAAAACCTTTACTAGGTGCTTCTTAGAAAGCAGCAGAGGCTGCTGCTGCTGCTGTGCCAGAATTTTACAACTGGTGAAGTTTGCTGAAAAGGACTCCTTACAAGGATTTAGCCAAGCCTTCCAGGATGGCTGCAACTGCATTTCTCTGGAATCTGTACTGGAAAATTGTAATGAGCTCATTTGGCAAAGAACCCAATTTTTCTCTGCCCGGTTGTTTTTGACTGTCTCCTCACTCTTTCTCTGTTTATAATTGTTGTGAAAGCTGCTAGATGACTGAGTTTATCTGGTCTTTCTCTCCTTTATTCTTCTGTTGTCTCACTCTTTGTCAACTTTAGTTAGCTCACCTCCCTTTACTATTTTCTCCTGTCTGTCTTTTATCTGCCTTATGTTTTTTGGAGGTGTCCTGAGGCCAAGTTCAGTTTGCATAAATGGTACACATTCTCCACCTTCTCCTACCTTCCTTGGAAAGCGAGAGAATTGGAATACTCTGTCATATTCAGTTGGGTAAAACCGATCTCTTAATTGATCCCTTGAACCTTGTTGTCTTGATTATTCAGCTATTATTTCATATTTGTGCATATAATTCATATTTCACTGGTCTCCTACACACTGTCTTCCAAATGGGCAACACAAATTACTGCTTGAAAGACTGGGATTTGTTTGTTTTTCAATATCTCAATATTACCACCTCTTGTAGAAGGGAAAGGCCCAACAGACAGACAATGCTTTTTCTCATTTTTACATCCATAAACAAGGCATCTAAATACACAGAAAGCAATCAAAGAGTAGAAGTAATTTCCCCAGTCACAGAACTGCACAGGATTCCATGTATATTGTACATCACAGAAGATAGGATGAATCTGTGGTCAGAATGATTAAAGAATGCTTGGTATATGAGAACCATCCCTGAATTCTTGTTAGAAGTTGTAGATGATTACAATTTTCCAGTATAGATTTTATGGGGATGTAAACATTCTGAATTTTGAACACTGAATTTGAACACTGAATTTAAATAAAAATGTAGACGTACACATTATTGTAAATCAAACATCACTCATGTCTTGCTCATGTTTAGGACACATATGTATGGAAAAACATATCAAACCTCAATCTGTTCTCAACAACTATATGTTAGCTTTGGGCTTTCAGATGAAAAACATAGATGATGAAAAACCTATTTATGTGAACAGCAACTCTCATAGACAGGGTTTTCTTGATCAACTCAAGGAACAAAATTTTAAAAAGCAAAGCATCTAAAAGTTAAAGTATAAACTAAAATCAATACTCCAAGCCAAAACCACTTAACAATTAAAAGCCTGGCAAAAGAGATGCATTGTTACCAATTTTGAAATGCTAGGGGGGGGGGGCAAAGGAAAAGTGCTCCATAGGTTAGGAGTAATGCAGGAGAAGATTGTAGCTGATGATGGACTTGGACATCTGGGGCTTCTTCAGAAAAAACTCTCCTATCACCTTAACAGCTGGGCAGGTTCATAGTGGGAGAGGTAGCCCTTTAGACAGAAAGATCACAAACTACAAAGGCTTACATTTGATTTTGTAGTATCCCTGCTACTTAGAAGTCAAATTCCTCTTCACACAACAGTCCAAAGGCAACTGTCACTTACAATGTTTGAGGGAAGGCTAGTATTGTAGCATTTTGACACTGTAAGCAGTGTCTGACAGCTTTGGAAGCAACAGTTTAGTCTAGTGAAAAGAAGGACTAGGGGAGATATGATAGCAGTATTCCAGTATTTGAGAGGCCACCACAAAGAAGAGGGAGTCAACCTATTTTTCAAAGCACTAGAAGGCAAGACAAGAAACAATGGATATAGAGAAACAATGAAAGGAGAGGAGCAACCTAAAACTAAGGAGAAATTTCCTAATGGCGAGAACAATTGACCAGTGGAACAGTTTGCCTTCAGAAGTTATGGGTGCCCCATCACTGGAAGTTTTCAAGAAGAGTGCAGGGAGTTGGAGTAGTTGACCTCCACGGTCCCTTCCAACTCTGTTATTCTATGTTCTATGTTCTAACATTATACAGTAGGCAATGTATCAGCTGTACGTGACACTGCAACTACATACGGGTAACATGAGGATAGACCTCAAGTTATCAGAAGTTTTTTTTTTTATTATTCTGCTAGATAAATGTCAGGTATGAAATACTTTTAAGGAGTTGCTCATTCCCCATTTGGCTATTTAAATATGATTATTTATAGTGTAAACATACTATAATTTAAAATATTTCATTTGGATCCAGTTCCTTTTTTTGCACTCTAATGAGAATAAAGACCACATCCTTTATTATAATAGGATAGAAATAACAGCAGTCTATTCTGTGTGGGAGGATAGGAACAGCTAACCATGTCTTTTGCACTTACCCTTTGTAAAGGGAGCATATGGTACTTACCAAAATGTACATGAAAGCAAGACCTTGATCTTGCATGCAATAGCAATCTAGTTGTTCTATTTAAGTACATGAATATTTCAAGGGAGTTGGGATATCAGGGAATCACCTTTTCAGATGTTTGCAAAATCATTTTCAAATACTATTAATTTCTACAGGAGAAATATTTCTGATCCCAGGGTCTTTGAATCTGGGTCTGCCAAAGATTAGGCTTATTTCAAAATTTGTTGAAATTTTGAATTATTATTACATAATTTGTAAAAATTATTACATAATTTGAATTCTATTTCATGCCCACTATTCTGATAGGAACAGAAATTACAGTATTCCCATTTACAGTTTACCTAAGAGTATAGAGGGAATGTCTTCTTATTAGCAATATTGGTAGATTGTATTACTCTACAGTTAGGTTACAGATTTTAACTGCAAATACTTGAGGTATTGGATTGGATCCCTGACCCAAAAGTGCTTTTTCAAGAGGCAACTGGTCTTTCTATCCCTGACTTTCCTATTAAAAAACCTGGGCTGACCTTCTCTTATAATGGTCCCACAATTCTTGGTATACCCACTGATCTTATGCTAGTACAGAGACAAGGATAATGTTATGAAACAGCAGATGAGCTCCCATTGACCTCACGTTTCTCCTAAACCATGCACAACTCATAACTTGGTAACTTCCAGTTTAGATTACTGCAACACAGTCTACATGGGGCTGCTCTTGTCCTAGAACTTACAGCTGTTCCAGAGTACAACAGCACACTCAATGTTGAGTGTCTTTAGGTTTGCCCTTGTTACGTATCTGTTGTGCAGGCCACACTGGTTCCCAATTTTCTTCCAGGTGCAATTTAAGGTGCTAGATAGCATGGGACCAGGTTATCTGCAATACCATTTGTCCCAGAGCAGTGAGTGTAGACACAATCCAAGTTCTTTCCCTTAAACATTACTACTATCTGGGTCTATGGAAGTGTGATTTTTCCATTGCAGTCCCTGTACTATTGAATACCCTCCCCTTGAGGTCTGACAGACCCCTGCCCTTTTATTATTCCAGAGATCACTTAAAACCTGACTTTTCCTCCAGGCATTGGGGTAGGACAAGATCAGAGTGGGATGAGAATATGGGGGCATCAGAGAAGTATGGCTATGGTGCCAAGTCTTTGTGTTTTTACTTTTATTGCTGTTGGTTTTATGCTGTTTATATAGTTTTATTAGTTGTAAGCTGCTCACATTTTATTTTTGCAAGCCTGCATAAGACTCTCACTAGATTACAAAATGTATGAATTTTATGTTTGCCTTTTCCTATCTGTTTTAAAGGATACCATTTTTGGAAGTTGTCTTGCAAATAGAAATCATGTGTCCTGATTTTCAGAGGCATCCAAAAATAGGTTGACTGTAGTTAAAATGAAAATAAATTAAGGATGACATTCAGTATTTGAATTACCCAGTACAGGCCTAGCAATCTAACTTAAATTGTTTTAAAATCAATATCTAGGCTTTTGCAGGCAAAAAAGGATAGGCTGCATCAAATACTGAATCAAATACAAATACATATCATATGTATAAAATCTTAATCTGTTAACCGCCCTGAGTCCCTCGGGAGAAGGGCGGTATAGAAATTAAATAAATAAATAAAATAAATAAATAAATAAATAAATAAATAAATAAATAAATAAATAAATAAATACTGCATAAATATACTACAGAATAGTGCCATCCAGGGTCACAAGCCAGTCCCTGAAAAATTACTGTCTTCATCCAAAAATATACTGAAAAGTATGAACTCACTTCTGAATGGCTCTACATACGTATCTTTTCTTTTATGTACACTGAGAGCATATGCACCAAGACAAATTCCTTGTGTGTCCAATCACACTTGGCCAATAAAAAATTCTAATTCTAATTCTAATACTATCAATCTATTTTGCCTTGCTTTTCTTTTTTCATTCCCCCCTTTTTTAAAATCTCCATATCTTCTCAGGCTATTTGGGTGAAAGTTGTTAATTGTTGTAAGTTCTTGTTAAAAATAAACTAGATTCTCTCCCATTTGCACTGGCTACGTTTAGCTAAGACAACATAGAGTGGAGTTATATCTCCCTGCAATAAAGCAGATCACAAAGAGGAGCCTGTCAGAAAATTGGAGGTGGCAGCAATCCAAATTTAGGAGTGAATTCCACATAAATATTGGCTGAATATGCAGAGCTTCAAACTCAGAATTTAAAGCACTATCTACTCATGCCCTCTGCATGGATCAATATATCTGTCAGTTCCATGTTCTCGGGGTCTTCACTTTGGTTTAAATGCCAAGTGCTTACTGCTTAATTACAAAAAAAATGCACATTGGTCATCTCTGTTCCTCCTCCTTCTTCATGAAAAAACTCACTCTTAAAAATTTTCCATCACCCACACCTCTCCCTTGAAATATAGGGAAAACTACTCCCGTTTCCTTCCACAGTCCCTGTGTTGATAGTGATGTACTGGAATTCAAGGCAAGGTTTAAACTATGACATCTTCTTCCCTGTTGATGAGCAATGAGGATTGGATGATGATATTTTCTTGTTCTTTGCATTATTCCTGCCATATCATGGGGTCCGCAATTTTGCATTTCACCTGCCACATCATCTGATCTGCAGCATCTTGCATGGCAGGATCTCAAGCTTTGTTTTGGGTTCGATGCATAAGGATGCGACATTGAAATCTTAGCCAACTTGTTGCCAAGTCTGATGCCTACCCTCCTCCTATCTCATCCAGGCTTGGGGACCAGCATGACGGAGTTGATGGGATGACGACATGGAAGCAGATATTCCCCTCTCTTTTCAGAGAAGATTGTGGAAAGAAAAATCCTTCTATCCAGACAACTGTTGTCCTATTGCAGGATCATAACCCTGGGTAGCAGCTCCCTGAGTGCACGCTCTTCCTGAAAAATAAAAATAAGCGTAGAATAGGGGTGTGCAATCTCATAGCCAATGTTTTTTTTAGCCTTGCAGCAAGTTCCAAATTATGCTAATGGCATTATTTGGGGCATTTCTTCCCTGAAATGAAGACTCCAAAGGAATGTGCCACAAATGAGCCACAAATGAGCCTGAGTGGCGTAGGAGATTAATGCCTCCTACTAGGCAGTTTTAACATCCAGTTGCCTGCAATTACTGTGAGTTCAATTCTCACCAGGTGCAAGGTCGACTCAGCCTTCCATCCTTTCTAAGGTGGGTAAAATGAGGACCCGATTTGTGGGGGCAATTAAGCTGACTTTGTATAAAATATACAAAAGTATGAAGGCTAT
>JANHZT010010915.1:108281-125479 GCA_032468215.1 Stegonotus admiraltiensis
GTGATGGCAAAAAGGTTAGCCATCACTGGGCTAGAGCCATACTGCCACGGGGCCCCAACACAGTACCACAGAGAGGTTAAATTTTGTATTGACCATTTTGTTCAAACCTCCAGAGGAATCTTTCATTTTTAACACTGGGTAATGCCTAGAGTGTGTATGGAACGTACCTAGAGAAAGAAATATCACCTATGGCCCATATTTCCTTCAGCAACAAAATATCAGGAATTAATATATTCTAGAAAAAAGCTATGCTATTAGGATGGAGTCCAGAAGGAAGCAGAAGTTAGGAAAGAGACAGGATAGCTGGATTTTTGGTTGTTTTATTAGGATTCTTTTCTTCTGGAGGTCTATGGCTTCTTTATTACCTTTATTGTTCTTGCTTTTAAAGTGCAATCCAGCCAGTATTGCTGATTTATTTATGTGATTTTATTTATATAGCCACCCAGCTAACCTAAGCAATTCTGGGCAGCTCATGGTAATTAAAACAGTATCAAAAAACAGAAAACAAATCAAAACAAATATGCATCTTTTAAGCTAAGCTTGATTTTTGATGATTATGGACATAAATCAATGCGTTTCAGTACAACAGTGTGGAGGTGGTTTCCTATTACCTTTTGGGGAAGTATCTTTTTCAATTTCTCAATTTAATTTACAGCCTTTGTATTTCCAGTGATGTCTCAGAAATGGTGGCATTTCTGTATGCATGCACATGAGAAAATTTAGAGTGAAACTGCAGCTCTGTTGGTGTTGTATTGAACATTTTCTGTTTATTTTCCAAATAGATAAACATGCCTCTTTCCAGATCTGTTATTTGAGACAACCTACTGTATGTCCTCACATTCCATAGAGATGATTTTCATTAGATGAAGTTATGAACAAAGAAAATATTTTTAACAAATTTCTCCAGTGCTGCAATCCTAATCTAGGATTCTCACATGAAATTCAGTTTTGCCTCCAATTTCCATGGATGATTGACTCTGAAGTTAGTCATTACTGACTTTGGAAGGTTCCGAAGAAATGAGGTTTTCTAGAAAAGGTGTTGGAGAAAGAGGAAGATTGAACAAAGACCTGAAGCATTCTTAGCAATATCAGCCTTCCACTGTAGGATCAAAGATCCAAAGTCTTCAAACAAATGTAAAATAGAATATGAAATGATGGGCACATTCATTCATTCATTCATTCATTCATTCATTCATTCATTCATTCATTCAATGACTTATTTCATATTAAAACTATATACATATAATCTATTTTAAATACCTATTTTAACCATAGCAAAAATCTGCTGTTAAAAAGCTAACACCAAATAGCTAAAAATATACAATAAACAAAGCAATTATAATTTTCTAACACAGGCCCTCCTGGATTACAAATAAAACAGTAGAGCTCAGTGACATTTGTAAAAAGTTGTGCCTGTATTTCTCTAAGTATTTAGAGTAAGAGGTTGTATAATAGAGTGAATGAATTGGGTTTCCAGTCCACTTACTCTAATTAGTATTGCTATCATAGATATGAGATATTCAATACCATTATTGATATGGTCAATATATGTTTGTTTAAAAATAATTGAGAATTTAAAAAGTTGAGAATACATTAGGAGCAAATTCTACTTGAAAAATTTTGTCAATTAATTTATTATTGGAAGAAATAATGCAAGCCAAGAATCCATAACATACTGCCTTCAGGCACTAGTGTGCTTCCAGACAATTCCCCTGGTGCCCAACAAGTTCAGCTTCCCTTGGAGCTTGTTAAAACTATTTTAATTAATTATTTACATTAATTAATTTTAATTAATTTAAGTAGGATATTGACATGCTGCAGAGCAAAGTACCAGCCTTTTGCAGTGCAATTTATTTGCCTTTGGCATCCCGAGAAAGCTAATTTGCCTTTTGGTAAATGGTGTCCAGTGACTTACTACGCTCATCACAGCAGCCCTGTTAGTCTGCAAGTTTTTCACAGGAATCATCTTTTCTGCAAGCCTATCAAATATTTTGACTTCCCAAATGTGCCTCAATCCTTGAAACATTGAACAAATAACTTGCTCAAGTTATTTATCAAAATAAAACTTTAGGAAGTTGGAAAAAAAATTCCTTGTAGTTACCTTGTTCCAGGCAGACAGCTATGTTGGTCATTCCTGGACAGCTGGTGTCTGCTCTCGACCTTCCTTAGCCTCTTTTTTTTCTGGCCTCAAACTTAAAGCAAAGCTGGGAGGCTGGTGCTAAATAATGGTTTTAATCTGTGGGATATTTAAAATGGTGTCTACATCAGCGTTTCTCAATCTTGGCAAGGTTGAGAAATGCCAGCTAATTCTCAGCCACTTGTCTCAGAACACTGTCAGTCGAGTGGCTAGGTGAGATTTCTCAGATATATGGAAATAGGAGTGAAGAGATCACAAGGTTTCTTTGTTTGGCTTCTCATCAGAGAATCCATGTTGGTAATTTTCTTCTTAAATGTGTATTAATTATTTTTGTTTGTGTTTATTCATCTTCTTGATATAGATACACAAAAGAAGGTTCCAGAGGATTTTGACATAGACATGGATGCACCAGAGACAGAGAAAGCTGCTGTGGCGATACAATCTCAATTCAGAAAATTCCAGAAGAAAAAGGCTGGCTCCCAGTCTTAGTTTCTACCTCAGTTTTCCCCATCAAACACTAGTCTATCTGGAAATGAATTAAAATGTTTAGATGCATGTACAGGAATAACCACTATTTAAAACCCCAATTGTCAGGTATCAAAATAAGTATGCATATGCTGTGGCTTAGTCTCTATATTGACATCCAGTATCAAGTCTTCTGTAATCCACATTTTACCTGATATGAAAATAAAATATTAGGATGAAATTACTGAAATTTGGTCAGTCTTGAGCTGCATTCTTATATTATTTCAATAAATCCAGTGCTTTAAATTAAAACAATGCAAATGTCCACTTTTGTCTTCACTGGGAGCGATAATCACTATATTATATTATGTTTTGAACTTATTTATTTTCTGGGGAATGAGGGTATACATTTTTCTTATCTCATTTGGTGAACCAAGGTGTCATCCACGTGTCAATAAACAATATTTTTCTATGACTGGAAAGAACCAAACATTTAAGCCATTTTTGAGTCTAAAAATTTAACTGACTGATATACTACTACTACTACTACTACTACTACTACTACTACTAATAATAATAATAATGGTAGTTTTGAGTGGTGACATGGATACCTTAACCTTAGAAGGTTTGGAGCATCATTTCTGCCCTTGGCACCCCCAACTACTTAAACATGGTTCACTCATGCTGAGGCACAAAAGGTGCCTGCAATTTATGGACTACGTGGAGCTCCTAAAAACTAAATAGCAAAGTATTATTTTTAAGAGGCTTGATAATGCTCCAAAAAGGGACTCACCTGAGCCCTCTCCAAAATAACATCTATTCAGATGTTAATTATGGTATATACAGTTGACACGACAGAAACAGTGGCCTTTCACAGAATTTTTATTACCTCGACTTCATCATTTTCAAGATAGCAGGCCTTAGAAGTAATGAAGATATCCATAGAAATAACTCAAATTGCTTCATGTTGAACCAGATTTAGTATTAATCAGCAGTCACCCCATGTTTCAAATGGGAATCTTTCACAGCTTTATGACCAGAGAAGCTTTAAATGAAATGATCTATCTTGCTATTCTTTCAGATAGTTGATTCTGCAGTTCACATACTCAGAGGAAAGATGCCTGCAATCAATTTTTTTTATTTAAACAATTAAGTAAAATATAAACAACTCCTTGAAGTAAAAATGTGACACAAATTAATTCTCATGCAGATTTATTAAAACATAGACATTAAAAAATAAATTTATGTTCCAGCAATAGTTAAGATTGGGTTCTCATCACAATAATTGTAGAAACACTTAAATCAGTGAGGCTTCCAGCACTCACAGCTAGGATATCCCATTAATATCAAGGCAAAATCTGGATCCATTCAAATGCCTTAATCTCTCTCTGAATGCAAAGAGATAATACACTGAAGTTCTGAATTTATTTCAATTACAAAAAGGCAAATAAATATGAGAAAAAAGTATCACTTATATAATATCATTGATGCTGAAAGTAATAATGCTGCAAAGCAGTCAAATGCCATTTGGTGTTAAATGTTGGGCATATCAAATTAATCAAAAGCTTCCGCACAGGGGTTCCATTTATTAAATGCTTTCTGCATTTGAAAGCTGACTTACAGATTAATTGGCAGACATCAAAGGTTATCCAGCCAATTCATGACATCAGCACAATCATGTAAGCCAGATATTTAATAGTAATCTTTTCTGATGAGATCACAGGATAAAAGAAGGCAGTGAAGGTGGGCTTCTTCCCAACATCTGCCAATTCTGAGAGTTGCCTCCTGTGACTGTTCTAGCACAACGTATTCCCTCCCTGCCACCTGCCTTATGTAGTTGGACCAGATTGGAGACTGCAATATTTACTACTGCTCTGATTGTTATGCAGTTTGCACATGAGGGGAGAATAGCAGCATGAGAACTACTGAAAAATATTTTTAATGCAGCTAAATTCTTGTGATGAGATTCTTCCAGATCTCTTACCCTATATTAAACAATGGGTTAAATATTTTAGTTCCTCACCTACTTTATTCTCAGCATAGAGAGAGGGACACTTACAGTTCATGGGGAATTTTGATTATTTTTATTGTCCAACAAATATCATTTGTGGGCATAACATATGGACATAATTTGTTTCAGTCAAGCAAAAATGAACTGCATGTATGAGCCTTTTTTCAACCTGGCATTTCTTAATATAGTAGAATACAACTCCCATAATACCCATCAGTCAAATTGACTTAAAAGTGTAAGAATTGCAATTTAACAGCTTTAGAGGTTATTACACAAAATAGATAAATTTTAGTAAGTCTACAGGCTCTCCTTCAAAAATGCATTTTTTTAGATTAGAGTGATAACAAAGACTCCAGATTAGAAAGATGCAGATGCTTCCTAATTGCTTATCAGCAAATAGCTTGCTTAGCTCTCATTTTATGTGTGTCAGTTAACAAAAGTACACAAGTTTCATCATCTCACTTTCAGTGAAACATATGGAGCAGTAGCTTACATATTCAAATATTTGCTTGGCCCTGTAACAATGTATTACTATAATTTGGGTGATCAGAAGGAATGGAGCTTTATAAGAGAAAGCATTCCCCAGCTGTTTAGAGGCACAGCATTTCCTGTCCATAGCAATCACAGCAAAACTGTCCACATCTCCTTTCTTTAGTTTACTAGCTGAGCTGCAACAAAACCAAAGTAGTGAGAGGTAATCCACTTCAGTGCAGCAACTCAATAGACAGCGACAGCTGTGGAGAACCAGTTGTTCTGGAAGAGCATTACGGCTGAGCCGCTGGTCTCTGGATTAGCCCAGCAAATACAATAAATGCTTCAGACTTACCATTAGCAGAGCTAGAAGAATAAAAAAAAAGTGCTGATCAAATCCAGGTATCATTTTTGTTGTTCATCCAACTATTTGTGATGGGACACACAGCTTGCTAGGATTGCCTGTCAATCATGTCTTTGAGTTCTTATGAGCTCATGCTTCTGATACCTGGTTTCTTGTCTTTGGTTGGCTTCTTTTTCTATTCTATTTTTCTAAACATCAATGTCTTTTCTAAAGACCCTTGGTTTCACATTAAGTGACCAATGTATTTAAGTCTTAATTTCATCATTAGCACTGCTGTTTTTACTTAATCTAGTATTGAATTATTTGCTTTTCTTCCTGTCCAAGGTACTCTCAGCAATTTTTCTAGCACCACAGTTCAAATGCATTGATTTTTCTTTATTCAGTCTCTCTGATAGTACAGCTTTCACAGCCATATATTACAAATATTTTGTAGCTTTGTACAATACAGATTTTTTTGGGGGGGGGGAAGTTACACTTTAACATATTATTTATGATCTTTCCCCCCAAGAAGCAGATGTCTATTTTTTCATTGTAGTAATCATTATTTCTGTAGACTTTTAAGCCCAGGAAGTAAAATCTGTTACTGGCTTCGATACTCTCATTTTTCACCTTCAGTAAAAATTAGGTTACCAAAATAGTTTCATCATAACTTCTGAGGTTGTTCAATTTCTTCTGGAAATTTTAATTCCAGATTCTATTTTTGTAGCTAAGCATTTCTCATAATATAAACTCCATATGTTAAGTAGTTGGGATGATAATATATATATTCACTAACTGAAGCAGTTAGTTGCTCAATATCCATTTTGACTGTTATTTTCTAGTCAGTGTAAAATATCTACATGTTAGGTATGGATAGTCTCTAAAACACGTAGCCCTATGTTTTTAAGGATTGTCCACACTTTCTGCCCACCTCTGCATCAAAGCCTTTGTAGAATCAACACGGAAAATAATGTTTTAATCACTCATTTGGCCTTTTCATTATCTATCAGATATTTGCAATGAGATCCGTAGTGCTGCTGCTGAAATCAGATTGTATCTCCAGTATTTTGTGTTCCATATATTGTTAAAGTCCAGGCTGCAAAATCTTTGAGTATCATCTTTATAGCGTGCGAGATAAGTATAATTGTTCACTACTCTGAATAGCCTTAGCTCTTCCCTTTTTTGGTATTGGAATAAAGACTGATCTTTTCCAATCCTTAGGCCAGTTCCGTGTTTTCCATACCCACATTGAAACTGCAAGAAGCACTTTAATGCTATTACCTTACAAACAGATCTATTGGAAATCTTCTAGGTCATAAACCACCAAAGTTTTTGGTGGCTTTTTCAAATGTCTGGTTTTCATTTAGTCTTCATATCTTTGTATATACCAGTGATTTGGGGGTCTTTTTGTAGAGACTTTTCATATATTCTTTACATTTTTTTTCTCCATTTGTCTTTTGTTATGTCCATCTTTGTATAAAAGTTTTTCATAATTTCTCTAATTCTCTGAAATAAATGTCTTCTCTTTGGTACTCTAAAATCCAAATACTTGGGTAAATTTTACTCTTTTGCTGCTGCTTTTTGCCTTTCCTCAGCTGTTTTCAACGTATCTTAATATATCAGTCCAGCGTTCTTAAGGCACTCTCTCAGATCTAATCCATTAGATCAGTTATTTATCTCACTACATATTTGGATGGGATATCCAAATTGTATCTTCATGATTTTGTTTGCTTTCTTTAGTGGAATTTGGCAAAAAGTAGTTCATATTCTGAGCCACTAGATTTTAATTTTGTTGACTGATTAGAGTTCCTCCAACTTTGCTTCTGAACTATTTAGTCAGTTAAGTTTCAGTATCGTCCATCTGATAGTGTCTATGTGTCAAATTGTCTGTTAGGTTTTTGGAAAAAGACATTTCTTGTGAACGTCAAATTATCCCAACTGCACTCTTGGACTGCTTAGCACTTCAGAAGACATGTTTTAAAAGGATCTCCCTCAACTTGTACTTTGAACCCTACCACATAAAATACAATTCAATGATGACAAATGTAATATTCTGCTCTTAGGTGATAAACCAATCAGACAAGCGTAAGATAGGTGGTTTCTGGCTTGGCTTGGTATTTGTGAGTAGATCTGGGTATCCTGACAGAGTACAGATTAATCATTATCCAGCAATGTGCTTCAGCGCTCAAAAGAGCTTATGTAATCTTGGGCTGCATTCAAAGAGATTCAGTGACAAGAAATGATAGCTCTACTCTAGGCTGCATTGGACAGATTGCACCTGGAATATTGTATCCAGTTTTGGTCACCACAATACAAGAAGGATCCCAAGGAACAGGACAAAATACAGAGAAGAGTGATAAAAATAGTGAAAGATCTAGGCACTAAATCCTATGAAGAAGAGTGAAACGAACTTTTTACGTTTAACCAAAGAGAAAGCTAGGGACAGACATAATAGCAGTCTTCAAATACTTGAAGGGCTGTCACAGGGAAGAGAATTTTATTCTCCATCAATCCCAAGGGTAGAACAAGTACCAGTGAGTGGAAATTTTGCAGAAGGAGATCTGAATTTGAAATAAGGGGAAATTTCATGTCTGTAAGAGATATTAAACAGCAGAATAGTCTGCCTTCTGGAGCTGTAGGTGCTCAGTCACTGGAGATTTTCAAGCAGTTTGGATAGTCATTTGTCTGGGATGGTATGGAGAGTCCTGTCCTGAATAGGGAATTGGACTTAGAAGTCCCTTTTCCCCTGACAGCACCTTAGCTACCTTCTGACCTGAAAAACTGATCTTCTACTATCACATAGGTATTGCCCTGAATACAAATATCCATGCTAGGTTTTGGGGAGAATATTGCCCTACAATTTCCTTCTTCAGTAGAATGTATTTTGTTTGATCCCTCATTTATGAACTACAGGCAGTCCTTGACTTACAACAGTTTGTTTAGTGACCATTCAAAGTTACAAATGCACTCAAAAAAGTGACTCATGACTGCTTTTCACACTTACACAACCATCTCTATGGTCACATAATCAACATTCAGATGCTTGGCATTGACTCATATTTATAATGGTTGCGGTGTCCTGGGGTCATGTGATCACATTACGTGACCTTCTGGCAAAGTCAATGGGGAAGCCAGATTCACTTAACAAACCTGTTACTAACTTAACTGCAGTGATTCACTTAACAAATGTGTCAAGAAAGGTTATAAAATGGGGCAAAATTCATTTAGCAATGTCTCACTTAGCTATGTCTCACTAGAAATTTTGGCCTGAATTATGGCCGTAAGTCAAGGACTACCTGTTCTCCTTTGGTACTTCTGGAAATGTGTACTCTGAGTGGAAGAGCTCATATCATTGGGATATACAAGCATAAGGAGGTAGGAAGATGAAAAGATACAGCTTCCAAGCCTATATTAACATACACTTAAGCTTCATTCAACACACCAAAACTGCAGAGAGAAATTCGTTGTTAAAAGTTGCACCACACAATAAGAAAGCACCAAGTATTTACAGAAAAAAATATTACAGTAGTAATAAATCTGGAACTTACAGAAGTTTTCTTTTTAGTCCATGATGTTCACTACTAGCAAGAAAAGGGAAAAAAATGGTGAAACTAAATATTAACTGAAGGAGCAAAAAATAATGCTTAACTTCCGTCTCCCTGCAGTAATTTAACTCTGAATGGCATCTCTGATGCCTCATAAACATAGATGAACATTTCTGCCAATCTGTTTCAAGTCAGTGGAAGACTGACTTGAATTGGGGACAAACACAACACTTGTATCTGCTTGTCTATTACTGATTTTTGAGGAGGCAGTAAAATATTATTGCCTATCCTTGCATTTGTAATATGTATTGTAGACATTTCTAATCTAGGCTTTTATCTGCAACTTTTCAGGTAGCTTTGCTTCCTCGATCCCTTGCTTATTTAGTCACATCAGAAAATATCGGCAACTTCAGTTCCTTACACATGCAGATATTCTGTGTGTCTTTTAGAACAGGCTGAGGATATCTGAAAGCAATATTTATTACATCATTTCCTCGCAAGCACGCACGCACGCACAAATCAAATCATACATGCAAAATTATTCAGCTACTGTGGGTGCATCTTCAAATGACGTGTTAACCAGGATATCTTATGTAAATGAATGTAGCAATCTAGCTTTGAAGGAAAAAAGGGAAAAGATCATTCCACTGGATTTGAAATGGTTATGCGTATGTTTAAATTTGCCTCCTGCATTTATAATGCTGTCCCATAGACTTAGGCCAAGGCTGCTTCTCTACCAGAGACTTAGGACATAGTCAGAAAGCCATATTAACAGTCATTTATCCTTCTCTGGATTGGTAGAAAAGTTTGCCAGCATAAAGTGTACTGTCTCAATGTCTGAGTGCTACAGCTGTATTTCAGGATAAGTTAAGAAAGCAACTGATTAATTCCCTCACTTCATTTCCCTGCCTACTGAGTATCCCCCCTTGCTGAAAAATACAGCTATCAATTACTTGACCAAACATCAGAGGGAACCTGGTGACATCTTTTCTAACTAACAAGTTTTGGCTTCCATCCACAAAGCAAAAATGTTTTATATCCACTCTTAAACATTCCCAATTCATAGCATTAGTTTATACTCAGAGTTCTGCATGGGAAGGAATTTTATCACTGGGGCTCTGCAAGGACAGAGTATAGGTACAGCACACATATAATTCTCATTTTCAGTTTCCTTACTTCTGCTGTCAATAGAGTTAAGACCTGAGGAATCATTCTGTTGTGATCCTGAAGTCTGAATCCATGTTCATAATCTGAATGGATCAATGTACTAATACAGAACAAAGTTGATTTTTACTATGCTGGACTGCCCTGCCCTGCTCGTCAAAATGAATGGAAGATGATACTGGATACTGGCAGACCACAAGGCTACTTGATTTGTTTGGTACATGATGTCTTACTGAGTGATATCTACATTAAGACTGCTGTCTAAAATTTGGAAAATACAGTTCACATTATTCAGAAGGGACTCCCACTGTGTGCAGGAATAGGTAGTCCACAAATTCAAGAGACGCATTCTAGCATTGTGCTAC
Organism: Stegonotus admiraltiensis; assembly: GCA_032468215.1. Taxonomy (NCBI): domain Eukaryota; kingdom Metazoa; phylum Chordata; class Lepidosauria; order Squamata; family Colubridae; genus Stegonotus; species Stegonotus admiraltiensis. The sequence goes on from JANHZT010010915.1 coordinate 118,783, forward strand.
CACACTTTGGTCTTCCTTTATATGAGAAATGCAGCTCTGAAAAACGGCAGTTAGGATCCCAATTCACAACTGACATTTTGGTAAATTACACTCATAGGGCAGAAATAATCCCATTCCCTATCATTTTTATCAACATTGCATCAAAAAGCATCTGGGCTTTGCATATTAACCCTAAGTGCAAAATTTGGAATTAAAAAAATAGATGTGTTTGGCTAAACCTGAACTGAGACATGACTAATATACTCCTAAAATGTTTATCTAATTGAAAGCTTCAATTGATTTAATGGCACACACTCCCAGGATCAGGATTTGAGACTTAGCTTTATATATCCATAGGCCTTAGTCACTCAGCTTTTATTCACATTTTCTGAAAGTGCCTTCCTTTGGTATGGAGAGTACAACTCTTGAAACTGTCAGCTAACAGGACAATTATTACTCCAACACTTTGGAAAGACAAAGATGAAAGAAGGCTGATTTAGTTGTAGGTAGATGCTGCTCAAAATATAAATCAGCTGAATCTGGAAAACCATCTTTTGCCACAATAATTCCAAACAAAACAGCTGTTTCCCTTATTTTAAGCCAAAGGTGTTTTCCCCCCTATGATTTCACTCCTATCTCATGGTTCTTTTAATATGCATGGCCCATTAACTTGGCTCTTCACAACTACAAATTTAACTAGTGAGTTCTACAACAATAAAAGATCCTTTTAGGGACCTTTTGGGAGAATATCATAATTATCTCTACATTCAGTGGAACTAGTGAGCAAATACTGAATCTTTTATTTTCACTCAAACTATTTTCCTTTACCATCTTCTCCCAATTCATAATTCCCATTAATATGTCCACTGACAAGTTTACATTGCTGTGTTTAGAGAGTCCAGATATTTTGGATCAAATTCAAAGCTGTAACTAAACTGATGTACTTCCTCCTGAAGCAGATTATATAGTAGCTACTTGGAAATCTTTCAGTAAAAAGACCTGATGAAAAACCTGCTATGCAAGCAACCTATATATATTTTCTAATATCAATCCATCCAGTTGCCCAAACTGTTCCGAATACTCCTATATACCAGATGCCTTGACTCAATCAGGCAAATGTACTATAGCTGCCAGGAACAAGACTGTCAAAATCTGGAGGAAGGGAAGTAACTGCAGCTGCCAAGATGCACTTTCCACACCACACCATCACCAGGTGCATCCTGATATTGGTCGATAGTATAAATTGCAAGTGCTGGTTGCACTTTAATTTGTAGCAAGAGGAGTACTACGACAACAGACAACATCCCCCATAATGTGGTCTGTGGTCTAGCATGAAATGGGCTACTGTTATTAGTAGCAGGAGATGAAAAGAACTGATCCCCAACAGTCAGTTCAATCTGCTTTATTTTGCTGCCCTTAATGGAAGTAAGTAACCAGGTACCTCTAGTGGGTTGTTGAGAGGGGGAAGAAATGGACCTGGGTATATGTGCATTTACCTTTGTGTATGAGGAGGTGCATTTTTGTGCAGTTTCTTGTCTCAAATCTGCCAACTCCTGCAGTTGAGGCCAAATATTTTGCTAGCTGAAGTTTAGTGAAAGGTTGTAGAGATGAGAGAAGAGTCAAGCTTTTGGGGAAACACAGTATTATTAAATTCATTTTACAAAGTAATCATGGGATCAAGTCTCTCACTATATGGTTACATCACTCCCAACTTCATACAATTTTAAACCAATACATTTAAATAACAATGCAGTAATAATGGTAACCCTTCTCATTAAGAAATTGCAGCAGGATAATTTATTAGTAAAAATATTTTTGTCTTTAATTCTGCAGAATGTAGGAAAAATTCATTTGGTTTCAATATTCTAGTAATGTCCTTACTGAAAGAATAAGAGCAATTTGTGAAAGAAGCTCAAAAATAGCAACAAATCTTCATGTTTACAAGTTTCCAGGAGAACAAGTTCTAATCTTCAACACTTTGCTCATCTCTAGTTTCATCAGCTAACAAAACAAAATAAATACTTTTATTGATTTGTTCCATAATCTTTTATAAAAGTGCTTTAGCTGTGAATTATTTTGCTTTGGGATTTACAGCTTGTGTATTTAGTATTGCAAGCAGCATTGTCATTGTTTCCTGTAATTTTTATATCTCTTTGTAGAAGTTCCGCATATGTGTGAAAAGAGTCCATTTGTATCTATTCCTAATTTTTCAAATTCCAAATCATCCCTAAAAGGCAACTGATTGTCAGTTAAAAGTTAAATTACTTCAACTATCTACTTCTGATTTTATCTGCTATTTTGTACAGCACATTTTTTCATGAACAGCTTCTTGTTAACTCCAGGCCTTCATTGCTTCAGCAAATTACTTTTGAATTTTATGGGCATATTACTGGAGAATTTTTCCATTTTCTGCTTTATGTTTTCAGTCACTATATCAGTATAAATGCTAAAACAGAAATTGCAACTGGATTATTTTATACGCAAAGCAAACTCAGTTGGCACTAATACTAATGGAGTACTTCAGCCCCTCTCACCGTTTACAGCAGGAATATTGAAATCTCTACACGTAGCCTGTCATTGTAGCCCAGAAAAAAAAGTGGTTGAAGAATGATGGACTTTAGTAAAAGCTTATTTTTAAAACAGTGTTTGGGGCAGAATACTTTCTGTGTTGATTCAGCACAATCTCTCTGTAAGCTCTTCACTAATCATTCTGAGATAGCTGTAAGGCACACAAAAAAGCAGTTGCAAGCATTTTAATGGTTACCACAGTTACATAATTAATTAATTGAAGCTTAAATCTTGTTGAAATGACTCTTTAGATTTAAAATTGTAAATTTGTATCAAATCTTATATCCTTTAAATATCCAATCTGAGGTGGATCTTGGCTGATGTATACATCCATAATAGATAGCCAAACACACAAGCTTCAATATGAGCTGGCCTTTGCCATGTACAGTGTTTATGGCCATACAGAGTTCTATAAGATATGCCGACTCCTTTTACATAATCCTCTGCAGCAGAATACTGTGCCCCTGTATGGCTTAACAGCTTCCATATTAGTAAATTAGATGCCAGACCCAACAACACCATCAGGATTATAAACAGATGTATTAAAGCCATTCTGACTTGCTGGCTTCCTGTTCAGAGGCATATAGCACTGCCAGCTTTACAAAGGCAAGATGCACTAGTGAGAGAATACAGAAAAAATATGAACCTACTACTGCATGCCGACCTTCCTCATTTATCAGCCAGAAGACTCAAATCCAAGAAGCTCCCACTAGCACAACAACTGCTCAACAACTTTAATATTGATTCCCATTAGAAAGTCAAATGGGTTGCTGAATGCCCAGGCATAGGAAGACATATAAATGACACCACAAAAAAGGTGCCAGACTTTGAACTACCATATCAGCAATAGACAAGCTTGAATAGGATTCGCATCTCACATGGCATCTGCCAGGATTCTCTGCATACATGGGGCATAGTATCCTCCCCTCAGTGTGACTGCAGGATCCCACATTAAGCTGTGGATCACATTGTGACTGGCTGTAAGCTGTGGCCATATACCGGTTCAGTATCTGATTTTTTTCATATAAATGATGCTCTGCTTCAATGGTTAGATGGCCTAGATATTTGAACATAGATCTTTTTACCATTTATATTTTTGTGCTTTACTAATCTAGGTAATATATTACTATCTATGTATGATATGCCATACACTAAAACAAACTCTTTTTGGGATGGGAAAACCGTACAACATAGGAGGTAGAGGGGAAGACTAGCACTTTTAGACTTATGGAGACTGCAACACATGATAGACATAAATTGAGGTTCTACCAAAACTATATTAACTGGTGGCTAAGAACAGCCCCAATGCCATATGGAGAGGTGTCACAAACCAAGGTGAGGGGCAGCTGGTTGCTGTACTGTACAAGCACAGCCTCTGACATGAGGAGGCCTTTAACTGCTGAAAAAGCAGCGGCCTGAGCCCGTCCCCAGACCCAAGGTGTCTTACTGTCCAGCAGCCTGTGAAGAGGCTCTGCCAGCAATGCCTTATGAGGTAGGAAAATGCTATAAAAATCGAGGAGGCCTAGAAAGGCCTGCAGTTCAGTCTTGTTTGTAGGGGCTGGTGCATTCTTAATGGCTTCCACCTTGGAAGGAGTGGGGTGAATGCCTCTAGCATCAATAAGGAATCCCAGGAACTCTACCTGAGGAACTCCAAACTTACACTTGGCCTTCTTTAACTTGAGGGCCTTCTGTTTGAACCGGGTTAGCATTTGACATATTCTGTTGATGACAGTTGATTTGCTGCTAGCAGAAATCAAAACATCATCAAAATAAAGAATGACCCCAGGGATTCCATGCAGCAATTGTTCCATAAGGCTCTGGAATAATCCAGGAGCCACACTCACCCCGAACTGCAGGCGATTACACTTAAAAGCACCTCAGTGAGTGACAATGGTTTGGGCAGCAGCCGTGGCCTCATCAACAGGAAGTTGCTGATATACCTGGGACATGTCTAGTTTGGCGAATATTGAGCCCTGCCCCAGGGAATGTAGCAGGTGTTGGACCATAGGAACTGGATATGGGTGAGCCTGCAATACACGGTTGAGAGTGCATTTAAAATCAGCACAGATGCATATAGAGCCATCCTGCTTAACTGGGATGACAATGGACGTTTCCCACTGGGAAGGGTCAGTGGGCTCCAGGACTCCCTGTGCTATTAATTTATCCAGTTCCATACTGTATGTACTTTTGGGTGGAGTGCAAAAGATACTCGCCTGGGTTTGAGCTGAATTGGGGCCACCTGGGGATCCAAATTGAGGGATATAGGGGTCCCCATATATTTACCAAGAGAGCCATCAAAGACCTCAGCAAACTTGGTGGTTAAGGCTTTGAAGTCATCTGTGGTGGTAGTGTGGATGCCAGTGATGTTGAGATCCAGAACCAGTAGAGCCCTAGCAAACTAGGAAGTTTCCCTTTAACTATGACCAGTGGTAGGTGGCCTGAAAATTTGCCCTTTTGTACTCTGAAATGGGCCTATCCCATAATGGGAATATTGTTGCCTTGGTAGTCATGGAGCCTGATGTTACAGGCATTCAGGTGACTCCTGGTAATATTAGGGACTAGTGTTTGCAAGGTGTGCCAGGATATTATGGATTTAGAGGAGCCTGTATCCACCTCCATTCTGCAGGGAACCCATTCCAGCCTAACAGTGAGATAGATTTTCTTGCTAGAACCTGATGAGGAATGGCTAATTGACACCTCAGGGTAGCTGCCCTCCCGGAAGATGGTAAAACAGTCTTCCTTGGATCTTACAGGGGGCCTGTTGAATCTCCTAATGGGATGTGGGTCTATGGGGAAATTTGTCTCTTGTAAGGTGGCCCTACAGACCCTAGCGAGGTGCCCCTTTTTCCCACATCTCCGGTAGATGGCGGATTTAAACTGGCAGACAGATCTGTGGTGATTTTCCCCACAGCCAATGCAGGTCAATGGCTGGAGTTTCCTGTCAGCTGAACGCCTGCCTTGCAGGTTGGTTTTATGAGGCTCACGTCAGCTTCATTGTTTGAGGTGCTGTCAGAGGACTCCTCATCATGGTGTACAGCAGCAGAGCAGCCCATGGGGTGGCAATTGAAGACCTGTGCATCTCAGCAGTCAATTTATTTGACATTTTGGATGCACAGGCTTCTTCTAATGCAGACTGGAGATTAATATTGCTCTTTGTTAAAAGGCGTCTCTGCAATCGAATGTCCCTCACTCCACACACCAGCTGCTCCAGGAGGGAATCATCCAAGTCAGCGAACTCACAGTCAATGGCAGCTGTCCTGAGGGATGCCATATATTGATTTATGGACTTGCCTTCCTTTTGAAGTATCTGACGAAAAGCATAGCGCCGCGCTATGCGGGAAGGGGCTGGTGCATAATGTGCCCTCAACTTGGCCAGCAGAGTGTCCCAATGTACTGTGGATACCGGCTGAGGGGCCAGTAAAGCTCTTGCCATCGTGAAGATTTGAGGACCACACACATTGAGGAAATGGGCTTGTTTCCGATCACTGGAGAGCCCCACATAATCGTTAGCCTGAAGGAAGCACTCAAATTGCTCCATATATACATCCCAAGTTTTGGTTGCCGGTTCGAAACACGTGAATTTAGTCTGGGTTGCCATCCTTAAAAGGACAGAATTCAGCTCTTTGATTGTGACTAGCTCTGAACTGTCTCCTCAATTTAATTCCCACCCTCGTTGCCAATTTGTTCTGACTCGGGAGAACAAGGGTGGCTAGATGTGAGGCATAGACAGATAGAACTTAAGCAATTTAATCAGTAACAGCAGTATGCTAACAGGCAACAGGGAAATGGGCAACAACAACAGAATGGGCAGCTGCTATTTATATAGCAGCTGTCAAACAGGCCGACCAATAGCAGGCATCCATTTTCCCGCTGGCAGAACTGTCATGCTTCAGCCAATGGGAGGTGTTTCCTTATTACTATGCTCCAGCATGGCAGAATATACAACAGTCGGTCTACCTTGACTGGGCTTGGAAGGTAAGCAAGGTTGAGCTTGGTTAACATAAGACTATTATATCAGGATGGCCACACTCTAAAAGTGTTTCTCAGACTTGGCAACTTTAAGTTTTAATTTTTAGTTTTAATTTTTCTATTTATGTTTTATTGTGGGTTTTTAAATTTTATAGGCCACATTGTATAATACTTTTAATTG
>JANHZT010010915.1:145440-171635 GCA_032468215.1 Stegonotus admiraltiensis
CTGCAGTTTACTGTTACAGCCAAGCTGTGTTGAAGTCCACAGGGTGTGAAAGACCCAAGTTTGCCTACCACTGGTATAGACCTCAGGTCTTGAGAAGAAAAGGTGCTGCACAATTGCTGGGTCTAAAGGGTCTGTGCTGTCCTTTCTGGGATTTCTGAAAGATGAAGAAATATATATTGATATCCATTTCTTTTTCTGTAACTCTTGATGTTTTTCAATAAAATCCTTTCTGACATTTCACCTTGGCTTGAACCTATTGTCTTGCAATCCCAAAGAAGCCTTACAGGTATTTATAAGAAACGGGTGATATCTTGCATTTAAGCTAGAAGCAATGTAGTTTCTACAGTATAGATATAACTCTTCTAAATCAGTTAGGTATCAGTTGACAGACTGGCAGCCACATTCCATGCAGTTGTAGGTTCTGTGTCATTGTCAAGGGCAGCCACACACAGAATAAATTTCAGAAATCTAACCAGGAAATTTCAATGATTTAAGTTGCTGTCTTCAATGCCTCCCAGTCCAAGAAAGGTTATAGCAAGAGCTGCAAGTCAAAAATGCACACACTGTGCATCTACTCCTTCAGGGGAATCACAATCCTATCAAAAGCAATAGATTGAACCTATGTGGTACCTGAGGCCTAACAGCAACTTCATCTTGTTGGTATTCAGACTTAGTCAGTTCTACTCCCTTTGATCTCTCATTTTGACACAAGGCCAAAGCTTCCATTTCATTGGTGGAGATTTATAGTGATGATATTCGCCTAAACCACTTCTAACAGAAGAAAGGGCTGAGCCCTGGGGTACCCCGACACTGAATTGTCCAAAAACTTAACCTCTCTTTCATCATCGACTGATTGGAATAGCCCACTTAGGAAGGAACAGAATTACTGCACAGCAGGGCCTCAATTCTTAATTGTCATAGATGGTCAAAAAGGATGCTATAGCCAATGATAGCAAATGTCACTGAGAGCTCTAAATTGATTAGAGGAGCTATAACATGATCTAGTCATGTTTACATTTAGATAGAAGTAAGGAACATGTACTTTTCATCTTGGTAGATTTAATATTAGACTGAACTGTTCCAGGGGATAAGCTTTGGTTGTCTGTCATCTTATTTGTTTAATTTGGGGGATTTTTTTTTACAATATATGATTTGCATGGTTGATACCTCTGTGACTAAATCTGCTCCATTTGCAGATATACACATCAGCAAAAGAAGAGCAAATTTGTTTCCTCTTTCATTTCATTCTGCTGATATCTTCAGCACATTTTGGAAATCAACACTACGTTGTACAGAAGGTGACATTTATACTTTCTAACTTCCAAAGGTAGTGCTTTAAAATGTTTTACTTTGCAGCTGAAATTTAGCATCAAATCCAAAGACTGCTCAGTGTCAGGAACACAGGACAGCCTTCAATATTTATTGAGAACTAGTAAATGCATCTGGCACTGGTTTACGACACTGGCTGGAAAAATAATAGTGAATATGAAAAATAGTGTAAAGAACAAACAGAAAAAAGCATCTTAAACATATATTTGAAAGCATTAAAATTATAATTCATTTTATGTTTCAAATAAAATTATTTTAGCTCTCTATACATTTTAAAATAAATTCCCAAAGAGTTCATTCACCATGGAAAGTTCATCCTGCTATATGCACATAGTCATTGTATAGAACCTGATACATTTGATAGCCATCTAGTTTGTTATTCTCTTCAAGCCAGTCATTGTAAATATTCATAGGATTAGCAGAATCTTAAGGCTAGAAGGCTAGAAGAATAGCCACTCAGTTGTCTCTTGTTATAAATTAAAAGGTTATACATTATCAGTACTTTAGTTTAACAAATACTAAACAAATGCCACAAAAAGAATGGGGTAAAAACAAGTAACATCATAATTGAAAATCTTAAATTGCTAAAATAGGAATGGTTATGTGACTATCTGATCATTCTCATGTAAAAGAGAAGGAGAGTCGCTTCTAATAGTCATTCTGACGAAAAGATGTTTTGCATTCATGCACTGCAAAGAAATCGTTCAACATACATATGCAGGGGGTTTCAAAGTAAGATTGAAGCAAAAACCTTGCTGCTATAGGAATTTTTAATCCCTGTCTCATAGTCTGAAGTTGGTTCTCACAGCTGTAACCAGGTGTTTGATATTGGGTCTTTGCAAGGACACAGCAAATGAAATAACAAGAGTTATCTTTTGTTGTTTGTTTATGCTCTCTAGATGTATTTCAAAATCATATTAATCATTTTAATAACTAAGATTCTATGATGATGAAATTATAAACAATAAAAGTCACCTAAATTTTTTGATGCAATCGAAATACATAAATGTTCAAAATGTAATTTGTCCTCAACAGATGGTAATACTTTACTGACTTGCAGACTCTATATGGAATTGGATCTTACAATTCAAACATCTAGATGATTTGTTGAATGTACTCTTTTTCTGTAAAAGATATATAAAAACAAAATAAAACAATTTCCCTACTTCCCTGATTTAATTATCTTCTTTGATTAGGATAGAGAAAGGGAAAACAGTCTGAAGTATTTACTAGTATTTCTATGAACAACTTAAACTGTAACCCCATAGGTCTAAACTGTAATCCTACATTTCATCTGACACAGAGAGAAAAAAATGACTAAAAACTATTTAAGTTAGATATATATAATAGGATTTTAAAGTTGGCAGTTTTCCTTGTGATGAGGTTCTTATTGTTACTGGTATTATTTTATCAATGTGTCTCTAAATGGGTAGTCTGAGAGGTTCAGGATTGTGGACCATTAACATGTGTGATGTAATTGTTCTGTGTTGCAGATGCTGGGACTGACCATCTTCAGTAGGAGAGAGAGCTAAGGCATGAACTAGATCAGGGGTCTCCAACCTTGGCAACTTTTAAGACTTGTGGACTTCAACTCCCAGTTTGCTGGCTGAGTTCCTCAGCTTGCTGGCTGAGGAACTCTGGGAGTTGAAGTCCACAAGTCTTAAAACTAGATTACTATTGAGTGATAAAATAGCAGTGGTGAAGGACAGCAAAATATCTTAGCAAGCATCCTATATTTCAAAATATTCACAAGAAGGATGCAATATCAAATAGAGCATGGTCAGCTTTCAAAAAGGCAAGCAGCCTTGAACTCCATTATTTGGATAAAGCATCATAGCATATAAAATTATACTTAAGGGTTTAAAGATGCATCAATTTTATTGTTTCTTTATTTTTCTTATTCCTACTTCATCTAGAATTTTTAGGAAATAAATTTACTGGTTAGAGTCTTGGACTAGGCCTGAGGATACCTAGATTCAAATCTACTCTGTATGGAAGCTCACTGGATTATTGACACTGGGCCCAATTCATTTCAGAGTTGTTGTGGTAAAAATGAAAATATACTGCCTTGAGCCCTGTAAGAAAAGGTAAATTAAGAAATGAGTATTTCCTTTCTTCAACCAACTTCATGTTCAGGCCTAAACTAGATTTTACTAGGGCTATTTAGATCTCTGCAGGGGTATTTCACTTCAACAAAAGCTTGAGGAAATCACTTTTAAAGTGGTTTTATCAAACAAAGCAGCCCAGTAATTTCTAGGAACAATGTGAAGCAGACCTGTTTCATTTATTCAAAGATTCTTGTGGAGCACATACAATAATCATATATTCCACAAGGATCTCTGAATAAATGAAACAGGTCTGCTTCACATTGTTCCTAGAAAGTTTTGGGCTTTAATAAGAAGCATACCCTTTCTATCCATCAGCTTCATGTTCTACCTGGCAGAGAAAATAAAAGCCAATGTAACCCAGGAGAACATTGCTTCTCGTACCTTTTAATATAACTGTCTATTGGAGATAGAACTAAATGAACACAAGAAAAACATAAATAAATGAATAATTATAGATTTTATAACTATAAAGTCAAGCTCATCTTGTTATATGTCAGCCCGAGTTTTATTATAACCTCCCCAATGATTAAAAACTTTTTCTAGGCAAGTCTATAGAGATCATAAATCTACAAAAAATGAAATTACCTGTGCTAAATGGACACAGTGTGAATAAGGGAAGGCAATACAGATGCGCAGATAAAGGCAGAAGACCCTTTTATTTCGCATAGACAAAATGCAAAGAGTGTCTCATTAAATTAATATAAAAAGAAAAGAGATGCCAAATCAAATTGATGCCCCTTCCCTTCCCCACTTCACTGACACACAGCACTCATTCTAATTAACAGTGAAAAAAGAATTGATCAACGATCCATTTGCTAGTGTAAAAAAAATGTGCAAAACATGACAAAAGACTTTTTTTGCCTTTTTTTAAAATAAATATCCCTGTTAAATTCACAAATAGAGTGCTTTCCTTTTTTTAAAATTGTTTTCTTTCTTAATTGTGTGTGATGGAACTCCCAGTTTAAAATATTTTATTTAGTCCCCATGCACTTTGTAGAAAATCAGTAAAAACACAAAAGCTTGTGAATATCAGAAAAAAGTGGACTCCCTTTTCTTAAAAAATTGAGGAGGTTCATTCAGATGAAGCTCACACTCAGACAGAAAAAAAGCAGGAGAGTCTTTGCACTGTCTGTCAGTTGCATTTTTGTCCCAAATATTTTGGCAATCTTCTTCTTTAATTATAAATATTGGTATTCAATAAAAAAGGTAGCTTTGATTGGATTTTTAAATAATTATTAAGTATGTACAGCCACTGTCCAGCCATGCTCTCTTTTCGTTATACAAGGGTATAAGATTTTGCGTAGGGATTGTTTCCTTTTAAGTGGCTCCGAGAGTCCAGGAGGGATTCTTGGGAGCTGCTCATTTTTGCTGCCTGTCCTAGCTCAGCTCCTTCTCGCTGAGGTAATGTTGCTACGCCACCAGATTGCCATGACTGTGCTTCTCTCGTGGAGGAAGCCTCCACAGGGACTGGCTCCAAGACGGCTGGGCGCTTCAAGGTTCGGCTTTTTTGGGGTTCCAGGCAGGTCTGTCCCAAGTCTCTGCTGGTGCCTGGAACGCCTCGGTTTAACAAAAAGTCCATCCGAAGATACGGTGGCAAATGCATGAGGTCACCTGTTAGGGAGAGGAGGGAAAAGGGAAAGAGTTAGTCTGCATGACCCAACTGCCAGCGTGTGCCGAGGCACACAGAGTGACGAAAGAGGATGCGCTCAACTCAGAAATACACATTCCTGCAGAGTGATTCGACATATGGCAACCAAACCAAATTTGTTCATTAATTTCAAGCAATATTGATGCATGATATTGGAGGGCAGCCTGCACTTGATTTTTACTGCAGAGGTGATGGTGTTCATGTGTTTAGGGTAGAAAGAAAGGCAAGATCATAAAAATGGTATTTTGAATAGGAGGGAGGGCAAACACCACTATTCCATACTTTCAGATGTAACATTCACAAAAACATATTCAACCCCAATCCATTGGGCAGGAATATATCTCATTTGTTCCAGTGCAGTTTGCATCGAAGTAGATGAACACTGATCTGGAAAGGAGTGAAATATGAAAGGCTGCTATTAATGTTGGACACAGTGAATCATTGTTTTATGGGGGAACATGCTATTCATTAAATGTATGTATGACTAAACAGGTAAATAAGGTATGAATAGAATGTCCAGAATATGACCACAGAATATCATTCACAGGGGCTTTCTGTTAATGTTTCCACAATAAATGTATAGGAATTAGGCATTTACTGAATTATTTATAAAAAGTACTCTATGTTTCTTTCTTTCCTTTTTTTTAAAGGATTATTTATTTTTTATTTTGTATACATCTTGCCTTTCAACTCCAGGATACATTCAAGACAGCTAACAAAAAATGTAAAACCCTAATGGTATATATAAACATGTATATAAATGATCACTAACAATAAAATTAACAATCTACCCTATGAGTTGTACCTTGAAAAGTTTCCTAAAGTCTGAGAGAGTGAAAACATTAAATGCAGTCATAATGGAGTACATATTAGTCCAGGAACCATACAGGAGAAGGCTTTCTCCTGCATGCTTGAAAGATGAACTTCCCAACAGCAGAGGTATGTGCAAGAAACTTCTCTAGAGCATCTGCAAAAAATCTTTTCTGAGCTATCTGCAGAAAATCATGATCCATCACACAAATACCAATATTAAATAGTTGACTCTCAATCTCTGAAACAAATACATAAACTATACATAAGTTGTGTGCTGCATATATGTCATCACTTTTCCCATCGCTTTTCCCTATTCTTCCACAAAGACCCATGCTTCTGCTGAGGATTTTAACAATCAGCAAGGTTCAAAGAAGAGCCAGTCCTTCGATAAGTAGGCCCTAAGCTGTTTAGAGCTTTACATACTAACTAAATCTTAAATTATGCCAGGCATGTAGATCTTTCAGTACAGGCATCACAAGGTTTATGCAACCTGAACTAGTTAGCAGCCTAGCCGACACATTTTATCCTACAGTAACTGCAACTTCTACGGGTAGTTCTTGACTTATGACCACAATTGAGCCCAAAATTTCTGTTGTTAAGCAAGAAAGTTGTTAAGTGGCCCATTTTATGATCTTTCTTGCCACAGTTGTTAAATGAATCTCTGCAGTTGTTAAGTTAGTAACATGGTTGCTAAGCAAACCTGGCTTCCTCATTGACTTTTCTTGTCAGAAGGTCACAAAAAGGGAATTACATGACCCCGGGACACTGCAGCTATCATAAATATGAGTCAGTTGGCGTCTGAATTTTTATCACATGATCACAGGGATGCTGCAACAGTTATAAGTATGAAAAACGTTCCTAAGCCACTTTTTTCAGTGTGATTGTAATTTCTAACAGTCACTAAATGAACTGTTGCAGTCAAGGACTACCTGTATATGCTTTTTTATTATATACTTTATTAATTTTTAAAAGAGATACACAAATAATAACACAAGTATTACAAATAAAAACAATGCCCTGCATTTCATTTCTTTTAAACTATTGATATATAACTAAATGAAAACAAATAATGTTTCATGGATAGCCTCATGTAGAGCACTTTGCAGTATTAAATATAACTAAAATGTGATGTCTTGCTGCTAAATCTGAGTTTATCAGGTTTGTTTTTTTAGGCATATCCAGGAAGCTTAGTAGCCCCAAACTCTGCCACCCATTTTCCAGTTTAGGTCTTTCATCAAAGTGAAAGTACTGTAGTTTCAGTATCATATCCCAGCTGAAAGACAGACTGAAATAGCTCTAAAAAAAGTACTATTATGCTCCTCCAGGATACACTATAGTAATAATGGAAGAAAAATTGATGCATAATTTATTTATTATTCAAAGAAACAGAAAATGGCAAAAGAGTGAGTGAATGAATGATTAAACAGTATTCCTGCTATGTACTGAACTACAATAATTGTTATATGTTTATATAACTCTTTAAATAGCAGTTGCCCACTCAAGATTCATTATATACACATTTTTCCACTCCATGGAACAGAACAATTATAGTTCTCCTCTTGGGAAACAGCTTCCAAACAATAGTGATGTCTGTGATAGCCTTTTAATGGAAGATGCTTCCTTTTTTACAAAACAAAACATACTACAGACTTAATATTTAGATGGAATTTGGGTATTTCATAAAAGTGATTGTTCTTCATTTATCACTTAATAGCATCTGTCTGTTCTTGAACAGTTTAAACATGTGGGAGGGAGGGGAAGAGTATGGGCAGATTCCTTTATCGGAACTGTAATAGACAGAGTTGAGCTGGGAATGATGTTTAACAGCTATCCCATTTCTTGCCTTCAGTATTTACCCTCTGGAACAGATAACCAGACTCCTGATAGCCCTGGACTCTTGCTTGTTGTTGTCAGAATAGCATGTAATAAGGCTACCGTCATCCATGACTAGGTTGTAGAGGACGTGACACCTTCTTGTTGAGATTGGGGCCTATAGGAAAAAATTATTTTATTTATATTTATTTATTTATTTATATTTAAATTTCTATACCACCCTTCTCCCAATGGGACTCAGGGCGGTGAACAGCCAAATAAAATACATAGAATACAAAAGTTAAAAAACCATTTAAAAATTATTAAATAATTTGGCCCAAAGTTTAAGAACACCCAGAATACAAATTAAAACCCCAATTAAAACACATCAAAAGGGTTAGGCCAAGCCGGCTAAGTGAAACAGATGTGTTTTCAGGGCCCGATGGAAGGCACGGAGGTCCAGGATCGTGTGTATCTCAGGGGGCAGGTCGTTCCAGAGGGCAGGAGCTACCACAGAGAAGGCTCTCCCTCTGGGGGTCGCCAGCCGACATTGTCTGGCTGAGGGCACCCTGAAGAACCCCTCTCTGTGGGAGCGTACTGGCCGGTGGGAGGTTAATGGCGGCAGAAGGCAGTTCCGTAAATAGCCAGGTCCTAAGCCATGGAGCACTTTGAAGGTGGTAACTAGCACCTTGAAGCGCACCCGGAAGACCACAGGGAGCCAGTGCAGCTCACGCAGGAGAGGTGTCACATGGGAGCGCCTTGTCGCTCCCATAATCCCCTGCGCGGCCGAATTCTGGACCAACTGGAGCCTCCAGGTACACCTCAAGGGGAGCCCCATGTAGAGAGCGTTACAGTAGTCCAGGCAGGAAGTGACGAGAGCTTGAGTGATCGTGCGTAAGGAGTCCTGATCCAGAAAGGGACACAACTGGCGTATCAGGCGAACTGGATAAAAAGCTCCCCTGGCCACGGCCGTCATATGGTCTTCTAAAGACAGCCATGTGTCCAGGAGAATCCCAAGTTACGAACCCAATGACTCGCCCTCAATAGCCAGCGATGGCGCCAGCTGGCTATATCGGGATGCCGGAAGCCACAGCCACTCGGTCTTGGAGGGGTTGGGTCGAAGCCTGTTCCTCCCCATCCAGACCCGCATGGCCTCTAGGCACCGGGACATCACTTTAAGGGCATCATTGGGGTGGCCCGGGGTAGAGATGTAAATTAAAATGCCTGCTTATTGTACTGCCTTTAGTTTAGATAATGAAGCATAACATTATGAGAGGCTGCATTCAGCCATGGCTTTCTATCACTTGGTCACATGCAGAAACAAAAATAAACACTTTTCCCGATAAGAATAATTTGGGAGTAGACCTTTGTTTGATTTCTCTGAGGAAGTATTTTCAAAGACTGCAAAGGAAGTTTGTGAATGAGAACTGGAAAGAAAATCCACAGATTGGAGATAATTGCTAGAAACTATAAAGACCTACCGTAGATAGGCCTAACTATTTAAAAAAATATTATTTTAATACAGAACAAAGGAAGTCTGCATTGGATTATATTATATAATCCAATGCATAGTAAAACCTGTCTATGCAAGATAAATGGCCCTAATGGGGACACCAAAAATGAAAAAGTAAAAAAAAGCTATCTGCCAATTTCAATCACAGAGGGAGTTTCTGCCTATATCTGCAAATTCTGTCTTAATTCCAGATTAGAAAGCATGTTTTCAAAACAGAGCAACATGCATATATGTTAAGCCAACATTGCAGAGTTTATACATTTCCAAGCAGAAAACACTCATCTGGCATAATATAAGTAGAGAAGAAAAAGTTCAGTAACTGCGCTATATAGAGTTTCAAGAAGCTGCTTAATCTCAAAATGGATAACATAAGACAAGAATAATGCAAATATTCAGGTTGTACATAATGCTTGTAAAATCTGCCATGGAAATCTGAACTGAATGCAACCTATGTGTTGCATAAAACACCATGAGATGGTGTTTTGCATTGGGTTTCTATCAGATTCTGAGAAACCATAGAAAGCTCTGGTCATAAGGAGATTTCAATTACAACAGTGACCAGATCTGTCAAAATAATGGTCTTTAGAGTATAATAATAAAACTATGAAAACTGGACAGTGAGAAAGCGAAAAATGCCTTAAAATTATGGATTTGGAGACAGTTACTAGGAATGCTATGGAATGCACAAAGAATGATAATCAGAATTCATTTCATTTCAAAGAATGAAATAAAAACTGACTGCTCCCTTGAGGCAATGATCAGCAAGCAGAAACTCACATATTTATGGCACGTGACATAAGTTGTGATGTCTGGAAAAACTTATTATGCTTGGCAAATTTGAGCAAAATAGAAGACAACAGATCAGGTACATGGAAGGGATCAAGATAATTTCTGGAACGTCCATGGAAAAGCTATACTTTATTACTAGAAACAGGTTAGGATGGTGTCCATATAATCCTTACAATCACCACAAATCATGTTTATGGAAATGTAAATAAATAACTGATTAAATTACATTAACTATGCTTCCATGTCAACTATTACCTGCTGAAACCATAGCCATGCAAACCATTTCAAATTATTTAAGTAGGGGTTTGGGGTTTTTTTGGTTTACAATTCTATAGTACTAGAGTAAAGCTTAAGGGAGTAAGTTACTGGTACATTGAACACATTGCACAGTTATCCTATTAAGTAATAACACAGAAAGTTGTTTGGTAGTCCAAAATAAAACAAATTGCTTAGGTGGCTATAAAAGTAATAACTGTACTATTTATACATAAAGGATAAACTGTTCCTCTTTCCTTCCTGATTCATAATCATAGATAAAATCATTCAGAAGTTTGAATGAAATCTCTGTTCTTTGTTTGATAACATGTTCTTTGCTGTAGTTAAATTTCTAACACAAGCATATGATCTGATCTTTTTAGCATGGTATATACTTTTAATCTTGGAAAAAGACAAGCCTATTTTGCAGCATATACGTAAATCTACCAATAGAAATAGAATGGTTAATACCTGAGGATTTTTAAGCTGCTAATTTATATTTATTTAATTCTTTTTAATCTGTCATAATTGGCTATATAAAATTGATTTGATCTAAAATAAAATGCAAGATACACAGTGATTGGTGCAGAACAGCAGCACTCAGGAAGAACTGGAGGTAAAGATAGAGAAATAAAAAGAACAGAATTTTCCAACAGAGATAGCAATAGCAATAGCACTTAGACTTATATACCACCCCACAGTACTTTACAGCACCCTCTGGGCAATTTACAATGTCAGCATATTGACCCCAACAATCTAAGTCCTCATTTTACTGACCTTAGAAGGAGGGAAGGCTGAGTCAACCTTGGGCCCCGTCAGAATCAAACTCCAGGCTATGGGCAGAGTTTGCCTGCAATACTGCATTCTAACTACTGTGCCACCAGGGCTCTTATCTTCATTTGGAACTGGGAACTCTGTCACTAAGCAACGCAGTTGCAAAACAAAAGATTACTTGATCATAGAAACTTACAACAGCAATTTCAGTTGCAGTCATTAAGGAAATCAAGCATGGTCATTAAGTGCGACATCACGTGAATGTGTGTTGTGGCCCGCCAGCGGCCAGCAGAGCTAGCAGCAGATTCAGACAGTGAGGAGGTTGGGAAGGAATGTGGACCAGTCCTGGAGTCTGGGGAAGGCTCGGACGAGGGCTCTGCGTCGGAGACAGAAAGGGAGCCAGGGCCATCTGGTATGTGCTGCCTCCAGAGCTGGGGTGGATTCTACTTACCTTTACTACCGGTTTGCAATGGGAGCGTAACGGGAGCTTGCACAGATCACACATGATGATGTGGCGGGTGGGCAGAGCCTCCCACCGGTTTTAGTACTGGTTTTATAGAACCAGACTGAACTGGGAGCAACCCACCACTGCTCCTGAGCCTCTGGAATCTGACATCTGCGAGGCAGAAGAACAGTGTGAGCTTGTTCCCAGTGTGCGCATGCGCAGAGCTGCCAGAAAGCAAGAACAATTAAGAAAAAAAGGGTGACTCGGGAGTAAGGCTTGGAGATGATTGGGCCCTCCCATAAGACATAAAAGAGGAGCAAATGGACATGAGCCTCTGCAGGAAGCAATTAGTTCATATAGTCAATTCAAGCTCTGAGAAGTCCGTTTGACTCTGTGCTCCATTTGGCCTTGCAAAACTAATTGACAATTAGGTCTCTGGCATTTAAAGGGAGATAAAGGTGGGTGCTTATCAACATTACCCTGAAAGACTGTGTCAACTTGAGCAGACATCTGTTGGAATCTTCACAGACTGTTTGTGAATCATTACGGGCTGTGAATGACCATAATTCACAGCCGTCTCAATAAAAGAGGTTTTTTGGGACTAAGATTGTGATTTATGCTTTCTCAGGAAGCCTAGGTAAGAACAGTGTGACTTGTGATTTCCTGCTTGCTTCCCCATTGATTTTTCTTGTTGGAAGTTGGCAATGAACATTGCAACTGAGAAATATGTGACTGTGGGATGTTGCAACAGTCCTAATTGTACACCAGTTGAAAAATGCCCAAATCATGATCTCATGACTGTGGAGATGCTAAATGTTCACAATTCTGATGGTTGTTCAGTGCTGTTGTAACTTCAAACAGTCACTGAATGAGTGGTTGCTAAGCAAGGACTGCCTGTGCATTCTGTACTTGATAACTATTTGCAGGATTTGCAGAAATAGTTTTTTTTTCTTAAACATAAACTTTTGTATGACCAGATAATTTGTACAATTATTGATATCATCTTAAGAGGATCACACATCATTCATATTTATAGTGTTTGTACAATTCAGTAGCTTCAAAGGCAAACTTTGTGCAGGCCACTCCAAAACTTACTTTTCCGTACCAGAGGTTTTTGTTTTGTTTTGTTTTTTTCCTCTCAGGATGCCTTTCCACTTAAAAAAACCACGGAGGACCCCAAAAGAACTTTTGTTTGTATGTATATTTATCAATATTTACTGTATTAAAATTCAAATGGACAGATTCACTGCTAGATATCATGCTATTTCATCATTATGAGATGGAATTTTAATATTGTATTAATTTTTTAACACAGGCTGGCAAATAATTTTGATTTTGCATATCCTTAAGAGAGTTTTGCAGATGTCTAGCAGAACTTATCTATGAACATAACTAGCAGTCACAAGACGCCATGAAAACTCCTTAATTGTAGAACACATGGACAGACTTCACCATAATTTCAACTGGGGAACTGTGAACATCCTAGATCAACATTAGAGAATTCCTGGAAGTCTGACGCACTCAGACAAATCAGCCACCAGCAGGCACTTAGAGATAAATGACATGTACATATCATTTAAAAGAAACAACCAAAAGCTCAAAAAGAAATAAAAAGACTGAAATACCTCCTTGCCAGCAATCAACATCTAGATAAGGAGAGATTAGCACCAAGGTTAATACTAGACCAACAATCAAGCAGTAAACAAGGAACTACTAACTCAGACAAACAGTAAAAACCTACTCAAGGAACCACCAAAAACACTGCCATTAACACTGACATGGCATGTATATAAACAGAGACCAAACTCTACTCCCTTCTAGCATGATGATGTTACCTAGTTGGGTAATGAAATGTCTGCAAGAGGACAGCAAAGCTTAGAGATCACCAATGGTTAATTTGCAGCATAGAATACAACACAAAGAAATGGAATGAAAACCAGTTTTTATTTTTATTAGCTTAATGATGCTTTTGAATGTATAATAAATACTGAAACCCAAACAAAACTCCAATTTTGGAGTCTGATATTTTTAGATCATATATTAATATGGCCATCTGTTCTAAATAGCCAGAGATTATAACCATATTTCTGGAAGAAAAAGCAAAAATTCTATTCTCATAATTGAAAAGATAATGGTTTCCTCTATAAGTAAGATTTGTCTACTCTTGCTAAAGGACAATACAGCCAAATGATAACATTTCAGGCAAAGCTTTAAGTAATAAGATGTTTCACTGCCTTTGATGCTCTAATTACCTCTTTTCAGTGGTGTGTGCAATGAAAGCAAACCTTTCAACTCACAAGCAGTGAAAATGAGTATACTTAATAATTCATGGACAGAGTTTAATTGCTACAAAAGTTATCCCAAAATGATGATCTTCTCATATAACTTAAAAATAACAGGGGTTTTTGTTTGGCTAGAAAAAGTATATGCAGCAAATTATTGTTTATTCGGATTCATATATTTCTTAAATATACATTCTGAATGTTCAGAACTCAATCAAGAAAAAGGGAAAAGAAAAATAGAGAAAGACAAGGAATAAGTATTCTGGGCATTTGTTCCAAATCCAGATGCTGGGACTGATTGTGTGAAAATCTGTAAGAGACCAATCAACTGTTTTTGGATAACGTGCTGAAGACAATGTACTCCAAAGGGAGAAACAGGTATTTGGGGAAAGCAGAATGAAAATTATATGATTGACTCAAGACATCTATTATTTTGTTCACAATATTTTACATTCCTGCCTTTTCTCCAAGGTGTGATCAAGAGGTATATAGATATGTGTACCTATTATTAACTATGCCTTTAGTAAGGGAGGCAAGAACATTTCACAAACATTAAAAACATTTTTTAAAATATTTAAAATGCTTCTTTTCATCTTTTCATCTTTTCAAGAAAATCACTATCTGGGTTGGAATAATAATGGTTTTTCTACTACAAAATTACTCCTGTAGCAGCTTTTTTGAACTCCCAAACCTGTCAGCTTTCAGTCCTACTATCCCCTTTATTGGCATAGATGAGATACTTTTTAATTCAATATTAATGCAGTAGCAAAGTTTTAGAAAGTTATGAAATGAGCCATGGTGTTTAAAATCAACATGAACTGCATATTTAAATCTTGAAAATATTCTAAATAAGTCATAAAAGAATGAAAGATTAGGGACAATAATCTGTTCCCATTTTTGGTGCATCATATATTTTTAAGACGATATGCCAAAAACAATCTCATGGCCACTTGGTAAGAGAGAGAAAACTTATTAAAGTTATCATTTATTTACCCTACATTTTACTCAGTTACTGACGCCTGAAAAATTGAATGGAAATTCTTTTAGAATGAAGAAATTGAAAGGAAGCTCATTTACTAGAGCTAATTTGGAAAACAAAAAAGAAACATTAAATTCCTGAGATAAATTTAGGTGAAACCTTCTGTAGGGTAAACACATCATGCTGATATTTTGCATGCTTTGTGTTGGAGTTCATTGTCAATTCATCCCCTAATTGTCACTGAAAAAATAATTGATGCTCCTACTATATTACTGTTGCCAAAATCCCTTTTGGATACCACATGCATTTTATAGGTTCAGCTCAGCCATTATAACTGTGAGAACTTGATTAAAATACTGTATCATTTAAAAGACAAACCATCAATGTTCTTGGCAAAGTACTATGTTTCCTCCATCCTGCATCATATTTCAACTAGGATATTTCAATTCGCCACTTTAATTACTGCTCATTTAAGGCTGGTATTAAGTTCACTATATTATATTACAATTTCTTACCTAAAAGCCGGTACATCAAACCTTTTGCAATTACATCTGAACTTCTCTGAGTAGGCTGAGGCATACACTCAATGAGCAAATGTAGCTTGTGAATTACAGGAATGCAGCCATTATCAATTCCCCTCCCTTGCAATCTGAGGAAATATTGGCTAATTTGTCTGAATTTGCTCATTTTTCACAATTCATTATTTTCAGAGTTGCATAGTCAAAAGCAATTAGAAGGACCTCTTGCATGTAATTAGAAATGCTGTCCCTTTCAAGATACTATTGAAATGTTATGTAGAGCTGCAGAATTGCTCTCTCTGTAGTTGCTCTCATTGTGTCTAGTTAATGTTTACATACTTGATCAATGTTGAGAAAATACAGATCCCCATTTACAACTCAATAAAACATCAGATGATACAACTGAAATACACAGTTGTATCATTTTTGTTGCTGATCAGTACTAACCCAATTACCAGCAAAAAGAATTATATAATACTCCAAAGAAAGCAATCTAACTAGAATTAGGATGATTATACATCACATTTGCACTATTCCTTATTCAAGCCAATGTTTTTAGGCAGAAAATCATGATGCGCTCTATCCTAAGCAAAAGGTAAATGGTCTTATGACCATTCTTCCCTAGTATGGTACTTTTTTATTGGTTCAAATTATAATTGTACAGCTGCAGGATTTAGCAGCATTCAACTTTGTTGAAAGGCATAGATACTATAAAAAAAGTTATAATAGCTTAAGTCCCTTAGCTTACCAGTGGCCAGATCTGATCAGAGTTAGCAATGGGTATTGCATTAATTTTGCTAATTAATCTATCTGGTCTAAAAATATACATTTCTTATTTAAAGGAGAATATTTTAATAAATATTAAAATATTCTCCTTTAAATAAGAAATGTTATATTTTTAGACCGGATAGATTAATTAACAAAATTTTAATAAATATTAAAATAATACTAAATAATACAAAAAGGACTTGCCCGATTTTTCAGATAACAGTGGAGACTCCTACCTGCAGGCTTCTCTCCATACTCATCTTCACCTGCAGTTTATTTGTGGGATATTATAACCCTCACCAGTCCTCTGCTTTAGCTACCATGCTATATTATCCGAAATGCACCATTGCGTGTGCTTAAAACAGGAAATCATTCCATAGCATATGGTTTTACCCAGTGGTGGGATTCAAATAATTTAACAACCGGTTCTTTGCCCTAATGTTTTCTTTCAACAACCAGTTCATCAAACTGCTCAGAAGGTTAACAACCGGTTCCCCCGAAGTGGTGCAAACTGGCTGAATCCCACCACTGGTTTTACCCCTTAGCTAAAAGTTGTAATAATTTCCCTTAGTTATCCAGGGTGAATGGCATTTGCCTCCTTATCCAAAGTAATATGTAAAGTAAAAATTCTACTTGGTTTGTCACTGGGACAGGTATGAGGAATTTTGGTTTATAATTTTGGAGAGCTTTGTAGAATTACATTTATTGTTTCCATAGTATATCATCCAGATTACTCATAGTGCTTTCCTTCAGGCAGGTAGCTATTCACAATTCCAATAATTAAGGAGTTTTATGTTGCCCTGGAGCTATATACTTAGCTAGTCTGAAACTGTATAATGAAAAGTAGCAGGCTCCAAAGGCTAGTTGCAGCTGTAAAAACCTGTAACTGACCTTATGAACAGGATGCATCACTTATTGTTTCTATGGAAACAATTATTTCGAGGTACATATCCCTTAAAAGCTTTTTGAAGTCACAAACTGCATCTTATTAAAAGAAGAACACATGCTTCAGTTAATTCAATAGACGTACAAAAGAATTTGAAAGACCAGGCTGAAGTCCAAATTCAGGCTCTTAAAGATGTGCATTTAGTAGAGGCTTCTCTATATGTAGCACAGAGTTTTCAGCCATACTCCACCCACCCCACTCCCTGGGGAGATAACCAAAGGAGATAAACAATGTAAAGCTTTCTCAGAAAAAAAGAAAATATGGTTAGCAAAAAATCCTTTAAATTTTAAATAATCAAAATACAAACACGTAAGTTAATAAAACAAAATAACATTTACAGAGAAAATGTAATGTGTTGCAACTGCCCTCAAGCCTCCATTGAAAAAAAATGGCAGAGAATTCTGAAGTAATGTATAGATCACAAGAAATTTGAGAGAAAGATAATATTCTCGTTCACACGCTGAGTTATGCTGTAAAGTTAGCATAAAATATAATTTCCTAATTTGTCCAGAGAAATAAAACCAATGACAGAATGAGGCACTAGTACAGAACAGAAAATCAAAGAAATTTAGCACAGTTAGAATATATTTCTATAGTTATAGCAGCTTTTCATAAAGCCCCTCCCTTTTCTTTGATCAGATTTCCATTTTTTTCCAGAAATTCCAAACTGGGGCTAGTAGGAAGCAGTATTAGACCTATGCTTTTCCCAGTGTTGGTTCTCAGCTTTTGCAATTCTGTCCCTTAATTTAACTGTCACATTTTTCTCCATATCAAAGAGAGTGAGGTTTCAGGATAATAAGACTCTTTATGTACATCTCAAAGCATATACATTATCTCCCTTATGAATACATATTCTTAGTCTGAGTTTGGTAATCTGTCAGGCCCAGCCCAAAAATGACAGAACAATCCAACCAAAGCTCTGTTCTTTATTTGTTCATACCATATAGACAGAATCTTGCCAGACTAAATTTAAACTACTCTTGCCCTAATGGAAATTCTAGAGAGTGGCTATCCTTAATTTCTTGCTCTGTCTCTGATCAACCTATGTTGTCTTGCCTCCCTCCTTGGAATCTACTCCTTCCTGGGGAAACTGCTGCCTCATTGCAGTCCATCGCACCATCTTTCCCCTTTGCAGACACAATCCATCACCGAAAGTTTGTTTGGCAAGCAGGAATACTAGCACAAGCAGACTAAGTTTCATAGCTCCTTTATTCTAAATTGAACTGTTTAGATTTTTCTATTTTTATCAATAGTCCTGGGAAACATGGGATAACAATCAAGCCTGCAGGGATTCCATGATGAGCTCGGGGCAACACACAGTGCAAAGAAAGTAAAAATATAGATTTTTCCACCACTACCAAGACTGCCTTTAAATAGTTTAAAACATTATCTGAACAAAGAGACTAACTGGAAAATATCATCCAATACTTTTAAAATTATATTAAATACTGCATAATGATAAAAAGGAAATGCCTCAGAAGCAGAAAAATAGTTCTCCTATTTAACAAAGCAGTGTTAGGTTATTTTAGTGGCAACGTTTATTTCAAACAAAATAAAATACATACTTTCTTTCAATTAATGAACTCACACCTACAATGTTTATACTTGCTGAATTGAAACTTACCAATTACCATTGTCATCGGAATAATATATGGTTGAAGAAATAAGAAGAAACTCTCCTAATGCTTATTTGTCTAAAGGCAAGTCCAAGATCTGAAAAGTTGGAAAGCTACTG
The DNA here is from genome assembly GCA_032468215.1 of Stegonotus admiraltiensis. Taxonomy (NCBI): domain Eukaryota; kingdom Metazoa; phylum Chordata; class Lepidosauria; order Squamata; family Colubridae; genus Stegonotus; species Stegonotus admiraltiensis. The sequence continues at coordinate 164,155 of JANHZT010010915.1, forward strand.
AACTCCCTATATATGCTAGGAAGCATTATGACCATGTTGCCTTTGTGATGTGAAGCATGAAGTGTCCACTTCCATTTCCAGAGTTAGGGTTATTTCCAAAGGAGCCTAATGTAGCAAGCAGAGAAAACTACACTCTATACTTGAAAATCCTAAGTAATTATATCAAGAACTCCCATTTCCTTTCATTTTAATACTATGAAATGATTAGCAACATTTGATTAATTCAGTTTTCACTGAGAGGAGATGGGAATTATTCTTATATAATTGAGATGCGCTCAATTATTCTTCAGAGGTTCTGGACAAGTGTTACAGATCTCAATATGTTTAAACAAATCATGTATTAAGCACAATTTAATACAGAACTTAGAAATATCTGAAGGTTTCACCCTGCTGTTTGAAACCTGCTGTGTAAACTAAGTAACACAGATTCCTTTCTTCCTTCCTGCCTGCCTGTCTTCCATTATATGAAGTAAGAATGGCCAATTCCAAAACTGTTCCAAGCAAATAAAAAAACTGATTAAAAGTCCACTGCATTTTTAAACTCTATAATGAGAAATATACAAGTAAACTGCAAGTAGATATATAGACATCTATTTTTTTGTTAGAATCTTGAGACAACTTTTGAATGTTCTCAAGTAATGCTGAGTAGATGAGAATGAACTAAGTACCTTTAGACACAAAAGGGAAGAGTCCTTCCAGTATGGTTTCATTTTTTTCCCCTAGATGCTGGTGATAATTGAAAAATGGATCATTATCAAATGTCCTAAGGAAGATTATTTAACGAAATAGGGTTTTCAGTAACTTTTTCATACCTTAGGAATACCTATAGCATGAGGCAATAAAAAAGTTGGGGAAACAGATATAGATAACAAATCCTACAAAAATGGAGAAAATATCGCTTAGAATAATTAGGAAACAATGGAGAACTAGGTTGAGATTTGGGGTGGCAAAAGTTGCAGATAGAACGCAAACGGAGAAGGAACTAATAGGGGTATCCATCTCCATCAGCTGTATAGAATGTAGAAGGGAGGTATTTGTGATGAGCCAGATTCAATCTCTTTAGTGATTGGCTGTGGGTGCTTTTGGCAATGTTGATCAGCTGGATGGTTGTAGGAGCCCTTGGTTGTGATCAAACTGTTCTTGAGAAAAGCATTGAACTTATTAAAAAAAGACCTCTGGAACAACCAAGCCTGCAAAATAAATGGAAAAAATGTGAAAGTCATAGCTATGCAAGGCCTAAAAATGTGACAACTGAATAGAAGAATTTTTTTAATAAGGGAACTACACTATAGGCATGAGGTATGGATAGTTGTATTGGTGGAAGTGTATATACTAATGAAGATAACTATTCTAAAATGGCATCAGACCTTCCCACACAACAATACATGATAGGCTGAAAATAGGTAAAACTTAACAAGCAATTATTGAGATTTATTTATTAATACATTTCCTATACCACCACAACTTAGACATTCAAAGGGAGACAACATAATTCACAAGTTTGGTGAACAGAATACAAATTGATATGTGTTAAGGCATAGAGAATGGTTTTGAAGGATAGGCGGGAGCATTGCTACCAAAGCAACGATCAGACAAATGGAGCTTGAGTTAATTCCAAAAAAATAATTTGAGAAAACATCTCAGACAAGCCATCCCTAATTTACATATAGATAAAATGAGGGAAAATAGAACCACATTTAGACTTGCAAAATTCTATTATTGTTGTAATTGTTCCATCTAAAGTAGTTTTAGACTTATGCGGCATTGGTTTCTTGGTCTGGTTTACTGTATAGTGATGACAATGTGCTCCTATTGGAATTAGTTCCACAGTGTTTTCCAATTAAATTCTTCAACTTAGGCCTTCAAAGTAGGTAATGTAAGCATCCTAGAATAGTTTCAAAAGGAATTTTAGTGCATACAGTACCTAGAGCAGATAATTGCAAGTACACAGAATCTATGAAAAAGAGGTGTATTTATATTGCTGAAGGAATAAAAGGCACTGCTTTTCCACAGCAACATAGTTTCTTTGGGAAGCGAAGCATGGATTAAAATTCCTAAAAATTAAACTTCGTTATGGCCCAAGACTAATACAGAATAATATCTCTGTGTGTGTGTGTGTGTGCACGCATGCATACACACACAGACACACATGACAAAGGGGAAGAGGATAAATTCTAGGTATACCTCTTGAAATCTCCCCACCTTGCCAAAAAATAAATCTGAGATGAATTTGAATAGTGTTGTTCAAACAAATATCCAGCTAATATTTAGTCAAACAGAAAATATGCTCAGAAAGTTTTGCAGACCCCCCTTCCAAACTGCTATTGGGCATAAAGCCATCTAATAATGGCTTTACAGAAAGGATGTTTGCTCATATAAAATGGAACATTACTGTTTATTAATTCTCCCATATTTCCTGTATTTCCAAGTGATCATTCTATGCTTATAGGAAGGGGAAAGGGAAGACTTAAGGGTTCCTTGAACAGCAGCTGCTGATTTTACTAAGGGAAATTCACTACAAGGCACAACCTAAATTTATTGAGTTCATCAGCAAATCAATACTTATAGAGAGATGAGTATGCAGGTATTAAATCAAATAAGTGAAAGGTGTCTCAAGAATAAAATTTTATTCTTTACACTCAAAAATGCAAGAGTATTTCTGTAAGACTAGAATCAGTTTCTGTTCAGCTTTATTTATAAATGCAGTGGGTACTGATATACTAAATATTTAATTATTTTATTTTAGATTGTTTTGTTGTAGCTTTAATGTTAGATAATAATTTCATGGTTTTGTGATTCTAAATATTCAAGGGATTTCATTTATGCTAACTAATTTGTTGCTTCTGTAAAACAAAATATTGTATAACAAACATTTCCTCGGGCAAGGGACTGCAGTGGAAAATATATACAGTATAATGCTATTTGCTAAATGCTATTTGCCACAAAGCATCAAGAAGTGAAAAATAACAGGACTGAAATACAAGTCCTTAGGAGAGAAAGGAAGATTATGCTTTCTGAATGACCATTACGAAGAAAATAAATTGGGCAATATTGCAGGATTTATTATTGTGAAGGCAATTAGGATTGATTTTAAGATCATTCATTCATTCATTCATTCGTTCGGTCGTTCAATTCCTATAGCTGTCCAGCTCAACGAAGTGACTCAGGTTTACAATTATACAAAGATATGGACATATTAGTCTGGCTTCAAAAACACAGTGTAGAAGATACTAGTTTTATCATTATCAATTTAACTTTCCCCCTGCTTATCCATAACTAGACCTCCTGGATGGACCATCACTCTAAGTACTGATAGCTTACTGACCCTAATCATCAGAAGAACAGATAGGCAGGATGTCAGAGTGACTAAGGTGATATATGGTATTGACTGTTGAACAGATCACAGGCTTATTGTCTTCAAGATGAAGCTCTAAATCATACCCAAGAGATGACCACAGGAAGCAAGGCCATGAAAAGAATGATTGTGGCCAAGCTGAAGAATGTTAGCACAGCTTCAGCACTGGCTGAAGACTAAGAAACCAAGCTTACTGATCTACATCTTGCTGACATTGCTGAGGATAACTGGGAATCTGCACTGAAGGTGCTACTCACAAGCAGCATGACTGGTTCAGTGAAAATAATGAGGAGATACAGGCTTTACTTATTGAAAAGCATTGCTTTCATTACGTCCATCAGAACAACTTATCAGCTGTCAAGAAAAATGCCTTTATCAAAATACATAGGGTATTCCTGAATAAACTGCATGAAATGCAAAATGGCTGGCTGATCACCAAGGCAAATGAAATACAGGAATATGTTGATAGAAATGACTTGAAATGGTTCTATGAAGCATAGAGTGTTAACTCTATGAATCTGTCGGGAAATCCTCATCCTAATTCCTGAGTATTGATGGTACAACTCCAATTTCAGAAAAGGCTCAGATCTTGCAGAGATGAGCTGAACACTCTGTAGCTGTCTTCAACTGCCTGTCATCTATTCACAAGGTGATAGAAAGTATTCCCCAGGTCGACATCAACAATGCCATGGATGACCCACCAGCAGTAGCTGAAGGCACAGAAGCTTTCAGTTAGCTATCCAATGGCAAAGCCCCAGGGACAGACATCATACCTACAGAGATATATAAAGTCAGTGATCCTGTAAACTCACTGAGTTATTCCAGTCTTTCTGAAAGCAAGGATTCATTTTTTGGGAACTTAAAGATGTACCGATCTTATATCTCTACAAGAGGAAGGCAATTGACAAGTATATGATAGCCACCGAAGAATCCTGCTGCTCTCTATCATAGGAAAAACCCTTGCAAGAGTTCTGCTAAATCATCTGTCACTCATCTGGAGATGGGCTTTCTGACAGAATTACAATGTGGCTTCCACAGAGATCATGGACTTTTGGCATGATTTTTACCATGCACTAGCTTCAGGAGTGGTATCAGGAGCAGAATTGCAAACTCTGTACAACTTTTTTTTTTTTTGCAATCACAAAAGTCTCCAATACTGTCAGCCCTCAATGCCTGTGAAGGATCATGTCAAAATTCCACTGCCCTGCCAAATTCATTCAGATGGTACATCACTTCCGTGATGGTACAATAGCAGAGTGCTGGCATTTTTAAATTATAATAAAATTTTACAAAAAACAAAAAGGGAATGTGTTAGTGGATTCTCCCCTGCAAAAACTAATAAGAACCAATACTTAGAATGGAAAAAGAAGAAATAACAAAAAAGAGCAAAGACAAAGATACAGAAATCAAGAAAAGAAAATTACAAAGAAGCTACTTCCAACTTTCTTTTATTCAGTTATAAGTATAAATATAAAGCAATCTCTTACTCTATGATTACACCATTATTTACATGTTTCTCTATAATCTAATCTCCATATTATATATGGATTAGAATAAAACTATATATTAAAACATCATTTTTTTCTGTTTCACCCAAAAAGTCCTTAAGTGGTTTCCAGTTAGCAATAAATTTAGGATAATGTACTCTCTGATCAAAGATGCCAATCTGGCCATCTCAGCAAGTGCCATCATTTTCACTATCCATTTCTCCATTCTGGGCAAAGTTGAATCTCTACACCTTTGTGCATATAATAGTCTTACTGCAGTCATATATAAAAACCGTTCCATATTTTTTTCCAGCTGTTTATTCTTCAGTCCCAAAAGCAAAATCTCTGGTTTCAATTGCATATGTATGTGTCTTTAAAAATCTTCTATATTGTTGTATATAACTGAGTCCAAAATTTTCTGGCTGTCCCTTCTTGTTGGTTACATTTGCAGCATACATTTGAAAAACCTTTATACATTATAGCAATTTTTTGGGGTGAGATGTACCAACAATACATCATGTTATAAAAATTCTCTTTAAGACTATAAGCTTTGTATATTATAACCAAAGACTTTAGCATTTTATCATATGTTCTTTCACTTGTTCTTCTTCTCTTTCATATTTCAGTAAAAGTTTGAGAAACTAAGGCATTTCCAATTATCAATGGTGTAAATCAGGGCCGTGTGTTTGCACCCACACTGTTCAGCACAGTGTTTTCTATCAAGCTGAGTGATGCAATTTGGGACAGTGATGCTGGAATCTGCTTCAAGTGCAGACTGGATGGGAAGCTCTTTGGCTTGAGGAGACTTCAAGCTATTAGCAAAGAGAAATAAACTGTTTTGAGAGGCTTCCTGTTTGCTGATGACCATATCCTGAATACTGGCTCAGAGCCAGAAATGCAAGTCAGTATGGACAGATTCTTCATGGCTTGTGACAATTTTGGATTCATCGTCAATATTAAAAAGACTGGCGACACACACCAGCTTCTCATGCATGTACATGAAACTGAAAATCACAATCAAACAGTAGGAATTACAGGCAGTAGACCAGTTCAATAACTTTGGCAGCATCCCAACCTGAATAATGACCATTGGTACAGAAGTTAACTTCAGAATAACAAAGGAAAGTTCTGCTTTTGGTAGAATGCGCTCCATTGTGTGGGAATGTTGAGGAATTAGTCCAGCAACAAATTTGAAGATCTAGAGAACCAAAATACTCACTACTCTTCTGTATGCCTATGAAACCTGGACTATGTATCGAAGGCATGCAAGACAACAATTTCCACATGACTTGCCTTCATAGAATATTAGGCATCAGTCTGCTAGATAAAGTGAAGTTTTCTCTACAGTAAGTCTACCATCAGTTTGCACACCACCAAAGAGAGTTGATGGGCCAGTATGTCATCCACGTGCCAAATGAGTGCATACTTAAGAGCTTCTTTTGGGGGAACTCTCTTCTGGGAAACACTTGCATGGAGGGCAGAAGAAATGTTACAAAGATACACTAAAGTCCTCCTTAAAGTTGCTTGACAGAGATCATCTGGGAAACACTGGCACAATATTGCTTCATGTCAAACTTACAAAGAAAGGGATATAACATAATATAAGTTATAAAGCCATCAATACAAAGTTGCACTGTCTACACATTCGTCCAGTGTGTGCCAGGGCATTCTGTGGCCTAATTGGCTGACCGTCATCTTTGGACACAACCACATTTTGTTTTAACATGACAAATGGTGTGGAGGTCTTAATTGATGACAATGGATGAATAACATTCAGATAGATGAGATGACAAACGTTAATTGGGTGAAGCTATAGTCTAGCTATGCATTGGGTCTGTGTGGAGTGGAGGAAAGAATGTGCAGCCCAACAATCTAATTTGATCAATGAAGCCACTTAAGAGAAATGATAAATACAAAGTAAATGGATATAAATATCGGCATAAATAAACAGGAAGTGGTATGGAAAACACTTCTATTTAAAGCTGCACTACCATAGAAAATAAAAGAAGAATGACTCTTCTGAATATTGTTACCTACTTTCATCTTTTTTTTATATTCCACAAAAATATTCTGTTGAAAATTTATATGGGGAGGGGAAAGCAAAGGGCTGGTGCTTCTATTACTGTTGCTATTAGATCATTTAAAATGCCAATGGGTACTCACAATTGCATGAAGTTCTTGCTTTATAAGCTAGCAGACAAATATGAACTGAGAATGTCCACATGAAGAGAAAGGGTAAAGTGATATGTGATATCAACGGCTGAGCTAAACATTCCCTGTTGAAGATGTCAATTTTAAAAAAAGCCTCTTGATTTGGGCTGGATGTGATGAGTAACAAGCAAAACTCATATATACAATGTGATATGAAGTAGCAAAAATTAATGTTTGCCAAAGACTTGTAAAGTAGAAGAAATGGAAGAGAAAACATTTGAGTAGGCGGATTGGAATATTCTTGAGAAACTCAAGTTATTAGTTATTATAATAACTAAGGAGCCTGTGTTGCGCAGCAGACTAATGCTTCTGTTAAAGGGAGTATCTAGCATCCAGCTGCCTGCAATTACAGCGAGTTCAATTCTCACCAGGCTCAAGGTTGACTCAGCCTTCCATCCTTTCTAAGGTAGGTAAAATGAGGACCCAGT
>JANHZT010010915.1:220683-244031 GCA_032468215.1 Stegonotus admiraltiensis
GATTAGCCATTGAGAGTTTACCTCCACCCCCCAGCTTGGTTTTGCCATCCACTGGGGAGACCAAGATAACCCCCACAAATTGCAGGCAGCTGGTGTTACTTAATAGCACTTTAGTCTGCTGCGCAACCAAGGCTCCATTTATTTTAAAATATAAAATAAAGAAGTACTTTCCAATTAAGTCTAGATATAATAATGTATTATGCAAGTTTTGCTATAATTTATTTAATTTAATTTTGCCAGAGTTAAGCAGCAGCTGGGTATGGTCTAAACATGACATGTTTCTGCAACTTATTAAATAGTGATAGTCCATGCTCAAAGAAATATATTGTGCAAACTATAGAAAAACTGGGAATGGGGAAATATTAATTAAAATAATGAAATCTCAGTGCATTTATAAAATTACAATTTTTCTGACATTGCACGGACATTTAGTTGGTAATTGAAAACATGTTGATGACATGACTTTGTTCTTCTCCACTTTAAAGTCTGAATTGCTTCAGGGTGTATTTAAAAATGTGAAATATTTAAACAAAAGATTCCAGTATTTAAATGTAAGATAACAATTATTTCCATTATTTCTTATGAGGATTCTTTTTTATGTTTTCAAAAAGGGGTTTAAAAATCCTCTCTGCAAACTTTTCTGCAAGCGGTCACCTTGGATAACCATCCACGTATTTTTTTTAGCTCAGAGAGTCAAACAATGGAGTGAGAATCTTGTTCTGAATAAGAACTCATTCTTTGCTATAGTTAGAGCATTTGAGATGGTCTGAGTTTTGCCCTAGGAGAATACAGAATATTATTCAACCTTTAGAGCTTTGTCTCCTTGGAATACACCCAACTGAGAATATTATGATGGAGCATTTTGAATACAGCTCCTTTATTCCATTCTTTCATTATCTGTATACCACTCCTGCTACAGACAGACAGACAGACAGATAGATATATACACACACACACACACAAAAGAAGAAAGCAAATACTTAGCCTCTATGGGGAGGGAATATATGGTAAGGGTGTGGCTAACTGATGAGGACCAATCAGTCTGAAATAGATCTATATTAGTCTCCCAATAGGGAGCAAAATGCTTGCTTGCTGTCTGAAGAAGCCTAAGATAGTGGATGTGATTTCAATGAGCTATGGCTGCAAACTTGGTTACGTAGGAAAATACAGACAAAACCTATGACAAAAGAAGAAAGCATGTATGTATGTATGTATGTATGTATGTATGTATGTATGTATGTATGTATATAATGTTTTAATAACCCAGTTTATGTGTATCTGTGTGTAGGTATTATGTGTATACACACACATATACACATATATACATACTGAGAAGGAATGTAAAGAGATAGAAGGATGCTTAAAAGTTTGTGAACCCTTTTGGATTTTCAACATTTTTGCATAAATGTGACCAATTCTGTTCTCCAGATAAGTCCTAAAACCACATAGAAAACCCAATTGAACAAATGAATAGAAAATATTATATTAATTTTTTTACTGAGGAAAATGAACCAAAGGTACATATTTGTATAGTGAAAATATGTGATCCTCTAGGATTACCAGTTCATTTGAAGAGGGAATCAGAATCAGATGTTACCATTCATGGGATGATAATCAGATGTGAGTGTAGGAAGTCCTGCCTTCTTTAAGGCAGGGGTCCCCAACCAGGGGTGAAATCCAGCAATAGTTCAGAGAACCAGTAGCGGATATTTTGAGTAGTTCGGAGAACCGGCAAATGCCACCTCTGGCTGGCCCCAGAGTGGAGTGGGAATGGAGATTTTGCAATATCCTTCCCCCAGGAGTGAGGAGGTAATGGGGATTTTGCAGTATCATTCCCCTGGAGTGGGGTGGGATTGGAGATTTTGTAGTATCCTTCCATGCCCACCAAGCCACGCCTGTAGTATCCTGCCATGCCCACCAAGCCATGCCTACAGAACCGGTAGTAAAAAAAATTGAATTTCACTGCTTTCCCCAACCCTTGGCCTGCTAATGGGCCGTCTATTTGAAACTGGGCCATGTGAGAGGCAGGCCAATGTGCACATGCAGCTCACTCACATGAGGGGCACCCCAAAGGCTTCTTTTCTCTTTTGTGTGAGTGGAGCTGCGCATGCGTGCCAGCCCACCACTCACATGGCTCAGTTCCCCTCTACTACCAACCAGGCCACCAAGATACAAAGGTTGGGGACCGCTGATTTAAAGAACAGATTCTAGTGTTCACTATCAAAGGCTGGAATGTGGAAACGTGTTATGACTAAAACAGAGATTTCTGAGGATTTCTGAAAAGCAGTTATTGATGCTCACCAGACTGGAAAAGGTGACAAAACTATTTTCAAAATGTTTAGACTCCACCAGTCTACTATCAGGCAGATCATGAACTAATGGAGACAATTTAACACCATTGTTACTATTATATTCGGAAATCGAGGGTGAGTAGTGACTGAGGCGAGATGGATTTAATCAACTCCCTTTATTAGGTTGGCAGCTAACATGTTAACAGAATACTAGAACCAGCAACATAACTTCAACGGAGCTGCTATTTATATATCAACTGTCAACAGGGAAAGAACCAATAGCAGGCGCCTGTGTTTCCTGCCGGCAGAGCTGTCATTCTCGTAGCCAATTGGAAATGCTCTCTTGTTGCTGGGCTACGACACGGCTGAGGACGCTACAGTTACCCATCCCAGGAATAGTTGACTAACCAAGAAGACACAAGGAGCAATGTGTGTAATACATCAACAAAGCCCAGAATAATGTTCAAGGAACTAAAAGTCTCTCTTTCATTGGCAAAGTCACTGTTCATGAGACCACTGTCAGAACAACACTGAACAACACTGGTGTGTGGACTGCAAGGAGAAAGTGTCTGCCCTACAAAAACAACATTGCTGCCCATCTACAGATAAAAGATCAGGTGAGTAAGCCAGAAAGCAGAAGAATGCTCTGTGGATGGGTGAAACCAAAATATGATTTTTCAGCTCGAATGAAAATGTTATGTTTGACAAAAGGCAAATGCTCCATTCTTGCATAAGAAAACCGTTAGGGGTAAAAGACCAAGTTCACCCATAAGAGTCCAATGTAACGGATTTATTGCTAAAAGCCTATGCACAGGAGTCTTCTGAACTATTGGTCAGTACCTGGTTATAGTTAGATAACTGTAGCGACAATCAAGGGGAGGGTTGGACTTAGTTTGTTTGTGGCTACGTAATGATTCTGGGCAGATACCTCTTTTTATTCTTTTCCCTGGCTCTGCCAGTCCTTCTCCTACAAAATCCCAATCTGTAAAAGATGGTAGTGACATAATGGTTTGGGCCTGCTTTGCTGCCTTTGAATCAGGACAGTTTGTCCACATTGATGGAATTATGACTTATGAATTGTACCAGCAAATTCTACAAAAAAAAATTTCAGGATTATATGTCCATGAACTGATGCTCAAGACAAAATGGGTCATGTACCAAGACAACCATCCAAAATATACAAATTGTATGGCTGGAAAATGGTTAAAGCAGAAGAAAGTTAATATTTTGGAATGACCAAATCAAAAGACTTTACCTTTAATCTTACAGAAATGTAAATACAAGAACCTGAAGTAGGCAGTTCATGTGAGGAAGGCCAGCAACATTTCTCAAATGAAGCTGTTCTGTAAGGAGAACTGGCTAACATTCCTTCAGGTCATTGCAGAGGTGGGTTTCAGCAGGCTCGGACCAGTTCTGGAGAACCGGTAGCGGAAATTTTGAGTAGTTCGGAGAACCAGTAAATATCACCTCTGACTGGCCCCGCCCAGTCGGGAGGAAATGGGGATTTTGCAGTAACCTTCCCCTGGAGTGGGGAGGGAATGCAGATTTTACAGTATCCCTCCCCTGCCACGCCCACCAAGCCACGCCCACCAAGCCATGCCTCACCCACAGAACCAGTAGTAAAAATGTTGAAACCCACCACTGAGTCATTGTGTAGGACTGATCAACTGTTTTTTGAAACATTGGGTTGCAGGTTTTGCTGTCCAAGGGGACACACCAGTTTCTGAAAGCAACGGTTCTTATGCTTTTGCCAAACATAAATATAGATGTTTGGATAATTTTCATAAATAAATTAACCAATATATTGTTTTTGTCTCATTTGTTTAAAGGTTTCTTTATCTAGTTTTAGGATGTGTGGGAAAGAGATCACATGTCATATTTATGCAGAAATATTGAAAATTCAAAAGAGTTCACAAACTTTTAAGCAACACCATCTACATGTAATCATATCAGGTTTATAATTTGTAACACCTCCCAAATTTACAACAAGCTTTTATGGTAGACAGAAGATATATAATGGGAACTAAAAGATAAAGGTTTACAACCATATATTAATGTGCTTCTCCTTACAACTGGGAAGCAGAAAATAAGATCTAACCACCCCAGACATTTAGTTTTGAAATGATTTATTGAATCATCAAATATTTTCTGATAGTAGTGTACTAGTTAAAGAGCTTAAAGCTTTCTTCTATGCTCTTTTGTTCCATTTACTACCGAGAATGCTGCCAGTTAGACATCTCTACATGTTACTTAAAAATGTTTCCAATCCTAATTCACATGAACAGCATGTTACATAAATGTGTGAGCTCATAAATCCCTCACAGTGAGGTAAGTGAGAAAAAAAATGAGCCCAAAATAGCATAGCCATTTATATATCAAAATAATAAAACAAGTGAAGCTTCTGAAACTACATATCACTCTAAGACTGTCAGATCCTCTATCAAGGCAATTCTAGAAATAACAAACGGGAAGGTACTAAAGTTTCATACTTTATGAAAAGATAAAACAATAATTTGAGATATGCCATAATGCAATTCACTGTCAAATGATTGTAATCCAGCAATAGCCCATTTCTAAAGGGAAAGCATTTTGTACTTTTTAAAGTGCATGTTATAACAGGGATAAACATGATAATCTATAGAACTATATTTTAAACCTTTTGTTGCCTAGAATATATTTTTATAGATACGTAAGGTTCAGATCAATGGAAGGAATATTGCGAAATGATGAATTATGTGAGAAAGTGAAAGAGACCCAAATATATTTACAATTAATTATGTGAAAATGAATCTGGCAGGTAGCTCTTCATTCAGAAATTAAGCAGGGGTGAAATCCAGCAGGTTCTGACAGGTTCTGGAGAACTAGTAGTGGAAATTTTTAGTAGTTCGGAGAACCGGTAGCGGAAATTTTGAGTAGTTCAGAGAACTGGCAAATATCACCTCTGGCTGGCACCAGAGTGTGGTGGGAATGGAGATTTTGCAATATCCTTCCCCCAGGAGTGGGGAGGGAATGGAGATTTTGCAGTATCCTTCCCCTGCTCCGCCCACCAAGCCACTACCCACAGAACCGGTAGTAAAATATTTGGATTTCACCACTGAAATTAAGTCATCCTTAATTAATTAAATATCCAACAAAAATGGAATCTGGTTAATTTGGGGCATTGCTTTATTCAAAAAAAAAAGTCATTTAACAATCTTAAACACATGCTTGTTTTACCCAAAATGTGCTGCATGATATTTGAGTACGTCAAACCGTGTGACTTTCTGCCAATCACTGTCTTTTTGCCAAAGCTATACCATATAGTTCTAGTTAATCTCCTCTAGTAGTTTATTTTCTGCCCTTACAGGGAAACCAGACAAGAAACACAATCAGGTGAACTTCTTGTATTTTTTTGTAGGGTACATTAATAGAATCTTTCAAGTCTGAAAGTACAATCTCCTGCCATCTCTCTCTGTCTCTGTCTCTCATCTATTTCATATATCCAATGACCTAACCAAAAGCAACTCTGGACAGTATACAACAAAGCTAAAACAATTGATAAATGCCACTTATTTTAAAAATATAAAAACAAAGCAATCAAGGAACAGCCATTAAGGTAGGTCCTCCTCCCTAACTTTCTTTCTCTGACTGTTAAGCCATGACCAGGAGCTCTTCCCTCTCTTCTATGACCAATCCCTAGTAGCATCTCTTTCTCTGGTCCCTCAAGATCATTCCACCATACCATTATGTTTATGTAGAGGTAGAAAAACATGGGAAGACAGACCGGCAGTGCAGAAGTCAGTGGCCCTAGCTGTTGAACAGAAGTCCCCTAATACCACCTTCTGGACCTCAACTAGACAGGAATGACTGCAAGCATTGTAAAGCACTACTTCTGAAAGCCTAAGCCTTCCAGGAAATCTATAAAGATACTATAAATGATGGTCTCAATAGCTGCTAATAGGCTAGAGGTAGAGCAGGATCACATTCTCCCCATTCCTAGCATAGGTCATCCATCAAAGACATGATCCATGTAGGGAAAATAAACCTAAAAGTATCTGTAATAGTTATTAAAACAGAAGTGTAAGTTTGGATTAATATAATTATGTTTAATAGATAAATATTGTCAAGATAATAAAAGATAATTAATTAATTATGTAAGATAATAAAATATTATCTTAATATAATTTAAAGACAATAGATTTAAAAAGCTCAATATTAATTCGTTTAGAAACTATGCATTATATAAAATGTGACCAACCATGCAATCTTGACTCAGATACACATACATTTCCACATACACACCCTACACTGTCTACCAGTGGCAGAGATCTTTGGCTGTGGCTTCCCCATAATATGTTGAAGCAAAAATTACTGTGAATGGAAGTAGACCACAACTGGAGATGATTGACAACGCTATAGATGAAATCACCAGGGGAACCCCCCCCCCCGATATTGTATTTGTAAAGTACAGGTAGTCCTTGACTTACAACCACAACTGAGCCCAGAATTTATGTTGCTAAGGGAGAAATTTGTTAAGTGAGTTGTATCCCATTTTACGACTCTTCTTGCCCCATTTGTTAAGCAAATCACTGCAGTTGTTAAATTAGTAACACAGTTGCTAAGTCAATCTGGCTTCCCCATTGACTTTGCTTGTGAGAAGATTGCAAAAGATGGTCACAGGACCTCTTTTGGACATGACAACTGTCATAAATTGTTGTCAAGCATCTGCATGTAGATCACATGACTATGGGGATGCAGCCATAAGTGTGAAAAATGGTCATAAGTCACTTTTTTCAGTGCTGCTGTAACTTCAAATGGTCACTAAACAAACGGTTGTAAGACAAGGACTACCTGTACATGCAAAATTAATTTTTTTAAACAGGTACAGTTTTGAGATGCTTTTTAAAAATCCTATGTCCATAAATATACCAATAAGGAAAATAGGTGAGGTCTGATATGGCATTATCCAAATGTTACCTAGGATGTATGTAAAATTTAGGGCTTGATTTGATTCAGAGAGTTATAAATATCATTACTGTTCTAGCTTTCTCTGGAAACCAACGCATTTCCAGGATTATCGTTCCCTCTTAACATCCAAAAAAACAAGACCTCTGATTAGTAAATTTATTAGAAGGAAGACAAAAAGTCACAACACAGGATTTTTGTGCTTCTGCTTTCAAATGAGAATGGGCGTTGGTCTTACCTGATACGCCCTTTCTCTATCAGGCAGTCACGGCAGTCAGACATGGGTGAGACCTGGGCTGCTGGCCAATAGGACAGAGTCTACTGGAAAGTTAAGCTCCGCCTCCTCCTGCTTGACTCCAGTTTTGAGGCGAAGGTCTCCAGTAGGCTGGCGTGTCTATAGGAAGAAATGAGAGAGAGAGAGAGGTGAGAGGACCAGCCCCCCCTTTCCCTTATCCGCCAAGCTGAGCAGGTCTACCGACCAGGTGGGGCTGACTGCTGTGACTGCCTGATAGAGAAAGGGCATATCAGGTAAGACCAACGCCCATTCTCTTATTGGCTACACAGCAGTCAGACATGGGACATACCAAAGCTAGATGTCCTGCCAGGCAGGATCAGGTAGGACCTGCTGTAAAACTCTCCTTCCAAACGCTGCGTACGCTGAAGCGTACGAATCCAAGCGATAATGTCTGATGAAGGGAGTGACTGACATCCAAGTGGTAGCACGGCAAACTTCCTCTAAAGGTGCCTGGGTTGACCATGCAGCCGATGTAGCCGCACTCCTGGTGGAGTGGGCCGTTATGTTACATGGAATTGGTAAGGATTGGCTTTCATAAGCCATGGAGATAGTAGCACATATCCAGTGACCAACGGTGGAGGCCGGAATCCTGAAACCCATGGAAGTGGGCTGAAAGGAAATGAAAAGTGCCTCTGTTCTGCGGAAAGATGACGTACGCCTCAGGTAGATCTTGAGGGCTTTGTGAATGTCCAGGGTGTGCCAGACCTTTTCTAGCTGATGACGAGGAGAGGGACAAAAATTTGGAAGAACGAGTTCCTGATGTCTCTGAAAGGTGGAATTGACCTTTCGGATAAATGCAGAGTCGAGACGGAGGACAACCTTGTCCTTATGAAATATACAGAGGTCTGAGTGGACAGATAAGGATGCGATTTCTGAAATCTGGCGTGCAGAGGTAATTGCAACTAGAAATGAAACCTTAAAGGAAAGGAATTTTAGGTTAACCTCGCGGAGAGGTTCAAACGGTGTCCTGGTTAGAGCCGTGAGGACCTTGTTAAGGTTCCAAGTGGGGAACCAGTGTATAACAGGAGGATGGAGGTTGGTAGCCCCTCGGAGGAAGGATTTGATAAGGGGATCCTTGGAGAGGGGGGATGAAAGGTCTGGCGAAAGTATTGATGAGAGGGACGCCACGTGCCGGCGAAGCATGTTTGGAGCCAGACTGGAGACAAACCCCTCGTGAAGGAACTCCAACAATTGTACAGCGGAAACGTTTACAGCCGCTAAGTTGCACCTTCTGCACCATCGAAGGAAGGCTTTCCAGGTAGAGTCATAAATGCGTGCAGTAGAAGGCCGACGAGCCACTTGGATGATGGGAATGACTGCTGGGGGGACTAGGCACCTGGCCAGGAGGACCCGCTCAGCCTCCATGCAGTCAGTTGGTAAGCTTGAGGGTCCGGATGAAGGAGGTTACTTTGTCGTAATGAAATCAGTCCATTGGGAATCCTCCACGGACGAGCTATTGAGAGCGACACCAAGTCCGCGAACCAGGGTTGACGGGCCCAGTGAAGGGCCAGAAGGACCAGCTCCACTCGCTCCTGTAACAACTTGTGAATCACCTTGGGGATGAGGGGAAGAGGAGGAAAAGCATAGAGGAGAATACCAGGAGGCCATGGGGTGTGTAGAGCGTCCACCGCTTCTGCTCCCAGGGCAGGGAACTGGGAGAAGAAGTGAGGAAGGAGGTGGTTGTTGGTGGAGGCAAAGAGATCTACCTGAAGCGGCCCGAAGCGAGTCAGCAGCTGATTGAAGAGAGACCGGGGAATGGACCATTCCACTGGATCGACCTGAGTGCGGCTTAGGGAGTCGGCTCGTACATTTGCCGTACCTGCTATGTAATCCGCCTGAATGGATGAGAGATGGGCTTCCACCCAGAGCCCCAGTCACAGAGATTCCTGCATGAAGAGTTTCGAGCGAGTGCCCCCCAGTCTGTTTATATGGGCTTTCGCTGAGATGTTGTCTGTGTGTATGAGGACGTCTCTGTGGAGAATGTGATCGTTGAAGTGAAGAATGGCAAGATACACTGCTCGAAGCTCCAGAACATTGATGCTGAGAGATTGTTCCTGAGTGGACCAGAGGCCCTGAGCAGAGTGTGGACCGAGATGAGCCCCCCCAACTGAGGAGGCTGGCGTCCGTAGTAATAACTATCCGATGGGGTTGCAGGAACCTGCACCCCTTGGAAATGGCTTCCGAGGTCCACCAGCGAAGAGAAGCCATCACTGTGGGAGACAACCAGATCCTGAACTTCGGGGAGGTAGTGATTGCTCGTTGGAATGGTAGAAGCAGCCACTGAAGATCCCTGCTGTGGAGACAAGATCAAGGGATGATGCCATAAGATGACACCATTTTGCCTAACAGGGTGGACAATTCCAGGAAGGAGGCAGATCGTTGTCTCCGAAAATGGGCTGCTAAACTGGAAAGGCTAATTTGGCATTCGGGGGACAGGTAGACCTTGGTGTCGACAGAATCTATGATCGCCCCCAAATGTAGGAGACGGTTGGTGGGGTTCAAATGGCTCTTGGATCAATTAATAGAAAACCCATGGGATTCTAATACCTGGATGGCAGACGAAACATCCCTATGGGCCTGATCAGGTGAGCTAGCAAGGATGAGAATGTCATCCAAATAAAAAAGGGTTCGGATAGGGATTGAACAGATGTGGCCGATTAAGGAAGCCATCACCTTTGTAAAAACTCTAGGGGCTGAGGATAGCCAAAGGGGAGGGCTGTGTATTGAAAGTGTAGGCCCTGATAACAAAACCGAAGGTATTGACGGTGTTCAGGTTGGATAGGGATGTGTAGGTAGGCTTCTGTCAAATCAATGGAAGCCATCCAGTTGCCTCGTCTGATGGAAAGCAGAATAGTGTGGAGGGATTGCATCTTGAACCGGTGATAGGTAATATGCCGGTTTAATGACTTTAAATCAAGGATGGCCTTCCAGCTTCCCAAGGCTTTCTTAACAATGAAAAGGCGGGAATAGAAACCCTTGCCACATTCTGAGGGAGGAACGGGTTGAATGGCCTTGATCTCTAAGAGATGTTGGATGGCCACCTTGACAAGAGACTGTTTGACACAATCCCTGGAGACTGGGCATCGTAGAAAAATGCTAGGAGGTGACGAACGAAATTCTAAGGAAAGTCCAAAATGGATGGTGGACCTAACCCAGGCGTCAGAGACCATTAAATCCCAACGGTCAGCAAAAAGGGATAATCGACCTCCTATTACATCTTCAGAGCAATTATCAACAGGATCTCCTGAAGGGATGGGACCCCCCCCCGAAAGGAGCATCTATTGGGATTGTGAGGTCCCTGTCTAACCTGGGAATCCTGTTGAGCTGATCTGGACAGGAAAGTGCGCTGTGGATGGTGTGGGAAGAAGGAACCTCCTGAGGTGCAAAAGGAAGATGGCCGAAAGGAGGGGTGAGGCCGGAAGTCCGTCTGTCGATGAAGCGAAGGTAGAATTTTACGGTGATCTTTTGTCTCGATTAGGAGAGGGTCAAGCTGAGAACCGAAGAGCTTATCCCCTGCAAAAGGGGAGGAGGCGAGCCGCCACTTGCTTCTGACGTCTGCCTGCCAGTTGCGGAGCCACAGGAGGCGACGGGAGGTGACAGATGTGCCAATGGCCTTGGCCAAAAACCTGGCCGCATTGAGGGTGGCATCAGCGGAAAACTCGACTGCCGCCAGGATCTTGTTTATGTCCTGGTGGGATCTGTGGTCCGAGGCGGGAATCCTCACTTGAAGTTGTCGCAGCCAGAGAATTGTGGCCCTGTTAAAAAAGGATGCAGCCGACGAAGCTTGGACCGACCAGGCCGAAGCCTGGTGACCCTTGATGAGTGTTCTTTCTGCTTTTTTCTCTACGGGGCAGAGGCATTCCTCGGAAGGTCCCATGACTGGAGAAGGAGATGCGAGAGCTAGAATTGGTTGATCAACAGAGGGGACCTGTAACAGATGAGAAAAATCAGGAGCCATGTTATAAAATCGTTTATCTAGACTGTTGGGAACCGGACCAGTGCTTGGGAAGGACCATTGATGGAGAACGACATCAGAAAACAGTTTGGAGCAGGCACCACCTCCCTCTGGATTGTAGGTTCCTGAAACAAGGAGGTGGTGGGGTCTGCATCTGATGGGGGAGGATCAGTCCCGCCCTGATTACCCCCCAAACGAGTAATGGTTTGAGCCTTGAAGAGTAGAGAGCGAAACATTTGTGGACGGAAAAGTCCAACAAAGGAGGGCTGGTCAGGTTCCAGACCTTCGTCCTCTGACAAGTCCTGATCAGGTGCAAGTTCCCCTTCAGAGAGGGAATCCTGACTATCCACCTCTGCCATATCAGTTGGTTCTCTAGGTTCCTCTATTTCTTGGTGCAGGATAGGATCCCTAGATTGGGGGGAAGAACAGTCACGCTCTGAGCTCCTAGGAGAGGATCTGTGTTGCAGGCCTCGGGCAATGCCCTGGTGAATGGCCACTGAAATGAGGTCAGCGAGTGCTGGGGAAATTTCAGTAATTTGCTGACTGGGTTGATCATGAGCCTGGGCTCCTGATGCTTGGAGGGGCTCCTGCTCAGAAGAAGTGAGCTGAGGAGAAGGAGGACAAGGGAAGACCGATGCAGCATCTGGCATGGTGGATGATTCCCCCTGCAGAGATCTGTCTGGAGACAAAGCAGGGGTTTGAGTATTGTCCCCTGTAGCTGTAGGAAGAGGAGGGGGAGGAGGAGGAGGAGGGGGAGGCAGTGGGGAGGAAGCCTCTGCAGTTTGACCAGACACCTGTTTAGCCTTCAGAAAAGCTTTCTCAATGGCTTTGTGGCGTCTCTCCTCTTCCTTGGAAGATCTGGAGGATGAGGGGCGAGAAGCAATTTCCCCCCCAACAGCCCTGGAGTTGGCTGGACGCCCCTAGGAGGAGCCCTCCTCTGGATCGTACTGTCTGGGGCGTTTTCCCTTGTCATGGGCCAGGAGAGAGGAGCGCGCTCTTTTCGCATCCGCCATCTTTTTTTTTTTTTGGTGCCTTGAATGAGGAAGAGAGAGGAGAGGGATTGGATACCATGCCTTAAAAGGGCCCCAAGCGACTGTTTGCTATTATTAAGGAACGCAGGTACTTGCGGTTTCCCAGGGAAGCTCCACGTGTAGTGAGTGCCATCCAAGTAGCGCTAGCCAGCTGGCTTCAAGTGCGCATTGAGGGGAAAACGCAGAATGGCCCTTCACGCCCCCAGCTGCAGAGCGAAGGCTCTTCAAGCAGCAAACCGCTTCCAGGAAGGTGGCGGAAGGCCCGGGCCGTCTCAGTCGCCGAATCCAGGCATTCCTCTAGGCGAACCTCCGCCAATGGTAGCCACAGAAAAAATGGCAGGAAGCCCAGGCGATCGCGGCGGAGCAAACTCGCGCACGCGACAATTAGGAGCTGCCAGCCGGCAGTCCAGAACCGCAGCCACGGTGTTAACGAAGTGAGGGAATTCCAAATGCAAAGTCACACCTAATCCGAGTCAAACCGAGTTAATACAAGTTTAAATGAGCTGAGACCTATAGACACGGCTGTCCTGAGCAGACCGAGTCGAAAAACTGGAGTCAAGCAGGAGGAAGCGGAGCTTAACTTTCCAGTAGACTCGGTCCTATTGGCCAGCAGCCCAGGTCTCACCCATGTCTGACTGCCGTGACAGCCAATAGGAGAAACCAATAATGCAGGCATCATAAGCCATAGAGATTGGCATCTTTTCTTATACTTTGTGGAGCAAGTGAGTGGAAACCTATTTCTTTTGTGAAGATTAAGCAGTTTCCATGTGTTGATCATTTTGGTAACTGCTGCTAGTGATATTAACAGTGTGAGAAAGTATTCTTATAATTATATTACAATTGGTGTCATATTTCCAGGAAAATATTTCTATTCTGTATTTTTCCTGACAGCTTGAGGAAGCATAGATGAAGATATCTCTTTTATCCCTGCAATAACCTTGTGGTATTAAAAAAAAAGGAATATTAGGACAGGGACGGTAGGCATGCTGGTGCACTTATGCACATCCCTTACAGACCTCTTAGGAATGGGGTGAGATCAACAGTAAACTGTTTAAGGTTAAAGTTTTGGGGGTTTGGGGAAGAAACCAGAGAGTTAGGTAGTGCATTCCAGACATTGACCACTCTGTTACTGAAGTCATATTTTCTGTAATCAAATTTGGAGCGGTTTACCTTGAGTTTGTATCTATTATTTGCTCATGTATTGTTGTGCTTGAAGCTGAAGTAGTCATTGACAGGTAGGACATTGTGGCAGATAATTTTATGAAGTATACTTAGGCAACCAAAGTTGCCGTAGTTCTAAGTTGTCTGAGCCCAAAATTTGAAGTCTGGTGGCATAAGGTATTTTATTGCGGGTAGAGGAATGAAGGACTCTTCTCGTAAAATATCTCTGGACTCTCAATTGTATTTATGTCCGATATGCAGTGTAGGTTCCAGACAGATGAGCTGTATTCGAGAATTGGTCTAGCAAATGTTTTGTATGCTCTAGTTAGTAGTACAATATTACCAGAGAAGAAGCTACGCAAGATTAGGTTAACAACTCTTAATGCCTTTTTGGCAATGTTGTTACAGTGGGCTTTGGCACTTAGATCTTTAGAAATGAGTACTCCAAGGTCCTTGACAGAGTAAGGGTCATCTACAAGGTCATGTCCATCTAATTTGTATTTTATGTTTTGATTTTTTTGCCAATGTGCAAGCAGAGCATTTGTTGTTAAGTCACAGGATGCAGGAAATACGTTATAAGCAGAATATAATTGTTCTTTGTCTTAGACAATTGGAGTCTATGTTAATATTTAAATGTGCCCCTAAAGATTAACTAGAAGAAGAAGGGATAGAATAGAAGGAAAGACTTAGACGTGGGAGGAGGCAAAGTGAGTATAGCTAAAATACCATATAAAATCCAGAAACCCTACCATTCTAAACCACGTAGGACAGCATCCATTGTTTCCTACAGTGAGAATAGCTCTGCCCATTGATTCTCATTGTGCATAAGTAAGTAACTCAATGAAGTCGGAAGAGCTTCTACTGCATACTGGTGTTTTGGTGGGACTCTGGACTGAAATACATGTTGATAAGATAGTGAGATAAAAGTGTGTAGAGTGCTGAGAATACACACATGCATGCACGTGTGCACACACACACACACATCAAATTTAGGTTCTGCGCACTTCACTTTCAGAGGATACATACATACATACACACACATACAGTATATATAAATAAAATGCTGAACTGCTGAAAATGCTGTTTCATCAAATAGAAAGACTTTCTTTAGTCCAAATTAGCACTATATTCTAGACTATTTTGCAGCAGCTATGGATCTAGCTGAATGGATCTGTCTATTAAGGGACACAGATTCATTGTTTTAATTAAGGTTTTACAATGTATTATTTCTAATGAATGCAATAACTCAGCTCCCATGCTGTCACGTACAACAGCCTGTGAAAATGCAATTTAAGTCTAGAGGATGAAGCCTAGAGGATGGAGAGAAAATGACTGCATTTAAATTTTAATGCTCAGTGAAATAAATCCTTAGATGGAAAAATAATTTTATAAATAACTCCATAAATAAATAATTCTATTTATAGTTTAAAAGAAACCCTAGCAAACGGAATAAATGAATATTAAAAAACCCAACATAATTTTTTTATTGCAACATTCACTATACTGTAAATGGAAAATTTTCCCCTGACTTCAACAAAGAATGAGCAAAAATGCAAATCTTAAAATTAGTCTTTTTATTATTATCTCAGTCAAAATGTAATTTGATATAAACAGATGTAGTTAATTATGATTTTTAAAAGACAAGACTGAAAATGTAAGAAACATAAACACATACTGTATTGCTACTAATCTCTTGGATTTGTATTTATTGCATAAAAATACAGATTATAATTATCTTTTTACCATTTTATGAAGAAAAGAATCTATGTGCCCAAAAGACAGGAACTCCAGAGGCAATGCCCACTGAACGTATTATTGTGATTCATTCAAAGCACATCTAAATTCAGAAACATCACAAGATCTATTCCCAAACCTTAACAAATTAGCCCCCAAGATTAAGATAGAATGTGCCATAAACAAAGATCACAAATTAGTAGTTTATAATGAGCTAGGCAGTGGTGGGATTCAGCCAGTTCGCACCACTTTGGGAGAACGGGTTGTTAAATTTCTGAGCAGTTTGGTGAACTGGGTGTTGGAAGAAATCATTAGGGCAGAGAACTGGTTGTTAAATTAGTTGAATCCCACCACTGGAGCTAGGGGCATTTCTCTCTCTATCTTTATGGCAACATCCATCATCCTGGGCAATTGGTCAATGTTGAGAGGTGATGACAAACTCTAAGATACTGCTTGAAGGAGGCAATCCTACCCTCCCTAAAGATGTAGTTCATAGCAGGCCACAGAGAAACATCTAGGTTTCCATGATTATTGTCATAGTCATCATTTCACTGAAGGTGCATTTTCAGAAGTAAGTGACAACCTGAGCAAAATCTAACAGTAGTGTTCCATTTCTACTAAGGATATTTTGGGTCTTACCATCCTCCTTTGTCCGTGTGAAAATCTGTTCACTCCTGACCCCATCTCCAGCTCGTGTAAATGCCAACACCTGGATGCTATAGTTGGTGTATTTTTCCAAACCATCAAGCTCTAATGATGGTTGTACCGTAGTGACATTTTTAATTTCTCCCAGCTCTGTAGAACCGAAAATTAATTTGAGTTAGTGACAGTAGCATTTTTCTCCCAATAAGTGGTAGTTATATTGCTATGAGTACAGGCCAGTAAAACTTGTGACCAGCACAGGAACTAAGTTTATTATGTTTATTAAATGAACATATTAAATTTCCATGCTGTGCATTTAATCAAACATTGCAATTGTCTTGTGGATAGAAAATACTTTGAAACTCATAATGCGCCCTTCCCCCCCAATGTTTATTGTTTAAGTACACTTACACTATTAAGATATTGGGATTAGGAAATAATATTAATTTGCTGTTAATTCCTGAAAATATGTTAAACAAATCAAAATATGTCATGTGCATTTAGAAAAATGGTTACAGAGATCTTTTTTGTTGCAAAGCAGATTGATGTAAGAGATAAAATGGATCTTGGTTTCTTTTGTGGGAAACCAAACATTTTGGATCCAATGAACCCTTTCATTTTGTCCTGTTCTATTGGAAGGAGCAATTTCAACTTACCTTTTTAAATATATATATTATGTAAGTTGATTAATTAACCAAGAATAATAGTGTGTAGATAGCACTCTTCCCAGACAAAACTGAGATTACCTTCCTGGATAGTCACCCTACAGAGGTTCTTCTTGACAATGGGGAACTTTTTCTATCTTCCCATAGCAGTAGCCTGCTAATTTGATTTGGAAAATTAGGACTTCTGCTTCACAATTTATTTAAAGTATACTCTTTATAAGTTATAGGAATTCAATCAGTGCTGGGTTGCTCCTGGTTCGCATCGATTCGCAAGAACCAGTAGTAAAAAATTTTAGTAGTTCAGAGAATCGGTAATAACATTGGCTGGCCACGCCCCCGAACCAGTCCTCAGCCTGGTCGCCCCTCGCTTACCCCGCCCACCTCATCAGAGTTTTTTTTTAAAAAAAACTTTTAAAAGCATTTTTTCTACAACCTCTTCAGCGGTAAAAATGCTTTTAAAAGTAAAAAAAAAGCCTCTGATGATCCCGCAGGTCAGCTGAGATCGTCAGAGGCTTTTCAACGCATTTTTTCTACAACCTCTTTAGCTCAAGAGGTGGTAAAAAAAATGCATTGAAAAGCCTCTGATGATCTCAGCTGAGTTGCCTGATTGGCAGAGGCTTTTCAAAGCATTGTTTTCTGCAACCTCTTCAGCCGAAGAGGTGGTAAAAAAATGCTTTGAAATGCCTGACGAGCTCAGCTGAGTTGCCTGATCTGCAGAGGCTTTTTAAAGCATTTTTTTCTGCAACCTCTTAAGTATTTAGAAAAATTGCTTTTAAAAGTTAAAAAAAAAAGTTGGCCACGCCCACCCAGTCACATTACCCCCACCAAGCCACGCCCACAAAAAAAGCCATGCCCACAAAACTGGTAGTAAAAAATTTTAGAACCCACCCCTGAATTCAATCTCTGTGAGTTCAATATGGTGAACAAAATGAGTACTGCAGTCTAAGTCACACCTTCCATTTCTAATAAGTATCATAACAAACAAAAGATGACTATCAGCAATTGCTAAAGAAGGATACTTGTTGCTTTTGATCACCAGCAAGTTGCACTTAACATTGTTAATCAGTGATTTAGTAGATACTCCTAAGGTTGGGTAACATTACAAAAGTCAGAGATACTTCTAGTACTCCACTGATTTGAATTTTTCCCCAAATGTCAGAATGTGCAGAAATGGAACTGTATGTTAAGAATTCCTAACTATTCTGTTCCCCATTTCAAAACTATCAGTCTCTATGTGCCTAGGCAGATTTTAGATGCTGCAAAAACGCAATCTTGATATCATTGTATGTATACAATATAGTGTATTAGGATTTTTAACAATGGCATTTTGCCAATTCATAGAAATACATCCCTGCAAAGGTAAAGTAAAGGTAAAGGTTCCCCTCGCACATATGTGCTAGTCGTTCCTGACTCTAAGGGGTCGTACTCATCTCCGTTTCAAAGCTGAAGAGCTAGTGCTGTACGAAGACATCTCCGTGGTCATGTGGCCAGCATGACTAAATGCCAAAGGTGCATGGAATGCTGTTACCTTCCCACCAAAGGTGGTCCCTATTTTTCTATTTGCAAAGGTAAAGTGCTACGCAAAAATATCTTGGCATATAATATATAGTATATATTTGTTTGTAAGTGAGAATGCACATTTATAATGGGAACTGAATAATACAGTACATGAAATCATTTTCAAATCCTAAAAGATTCAATGATTAATAGAAACAAAGGACAGACTGACTCTGTCATAGAAATGGGAAGAATTCTTTCATCCTGGAAAGTATGCAACCAGAAAAATATTGATTTTGAGAAGGAAGACTACTTACCTCCATCCAGAAGATTAGCCCAGTATATGACCCTAAATCCCTGTAGAATTCCATTGAGGGCATCCTTGGCCAGTGTGGACCAGGTGATAGAGATGGTTTCTGGTGATGTAGCAATGGCTTGGACATTCTCCGGAGGGGAACTAGGAACTGAAATTTGACAGTAATAGGTTTTGACTATGAATGCTATAAAAATAGTATGCACAAATTAACTTTGACATTTCTTCAATAAGCTTTTTAGGAGAGAGTGATAAGATTATTTTTAGAATGCTCTTGTAACATAACGTAGACAATTTGAAAATGGTGCACTCTGTAACTCTTGTTACCTTAAATGCCATGAATTAGGGTAGGATAGAAATATGTATACAAAAATAAAATAATATATCAGAGATGGAAGTTAATCCAGTTATGTTCAGATATGTAGCTCAAATTATAGATAACCATCTAAGATGCTATTTTCTTGTTGACATTTTGTTTTTCTACCTACAGAGTGGATAATTTTGGAAAGCCAGCTTCCCCAACTAGTGTTCTTTAATGTTTAAAGAATATTTCAATAACTACTTCACAAATTGATCAAGATCCAGAAAATAAAATATCACCAATAAACAACTATTAATATAAACTATTCAATTGTCTATAACAATTGAACAAAAAGAGCTCAAAGCTATGAGAAACAATGTATGTACTCAAAACTTTCATCACTAAAAGCTATGAATAAAATTCATGAAAAGCTGGTGTTTTTTTGCTTTTTTCAGAGTCAGTAGTAGGGAATCCCTGCTACATATACATATACATACATACACACACACACATGTAATCTCTCAGCTGGAACAAAGCCAAGGCCTGTAAATAATCTTTTTGACAAGTTGCTGAACTCTAAACAGTAGTGATAGACAGATTGTGAAGAATCTCTCTTAACCATATTATATTGACTTGCAAACAGGTAAAGCTCTTTAAAGGTATTTAAATAAGCATTAAAATATAAACATTATTCACACACTCATGTGTGCCTCTGTAAGAATATATGTATAAGAATTTCATTTCAGATGATATTTCTTGGTAACTATTTTAAGAGTGCACTAATTGCATAAACCTTTGAGAATGTCCCTCATGAGTCCTAATAATAATACATTCTTTTCCACACTTTTCTTTGCTGATGGAATATAGCCACAAGAGGGCTCTCTTCTGCAGCTCTGAACAACTTGATCTCAATAATCTTATATGCATATGTGTCTTTTTCCAAACTGTTTTTCACTGAGTTCCTCTTCCAGCTTGGAAAAATCTGAGGTACAGCATATTTTTTGTCTTTCTTCAGAAATGTCAGTTCTTAATAAAAGCTAATGCACCTTTTCTTGCTTTGCCTTGGCAAGGCAAAGATACTGGAAATTCCAGAGTACATAAGCACTAATGTAGGATGTGAGCTAGACATGCAAGTAATTATTTTCTTCTATGGCCAAATAACACCTGAAGCTGAGGAAATCTAACTCAGGACCATGATAAGACAAGATAAATTAGCCATTGTTCCTCCATGTCCTCTTTTGTAGTCTAATTTGGGGGACCATGAATGAGAACATTGTGTATGCCACAAAACTCTTTAAATTCATGTAAAAATGAGCTATTCATTTGCTGATTTCAGCTTGATGGGCATCTTGTAAACTCAGAAATTCCCAGGATTCTTTGTATAGTAATAGCAGGATGTTGACTATGCTCAGATTCCTTCTGTTTCCCACATGGAAAGGAGTGTGTGTGTGTGGGGGGGACGACGACAGTGCTTCAAATTCAAGAATCCATTAGAGGAGTACAGCATAATTAGGACCACAACATTTGATACTGCATTCAATAAAAGGTATCATTAAAAACTACTGTTTCTTCATAGATATTCAAAAGCAAATTATCCCTATGGAGCAGTTTTGGAAGAAAGAGAAACAGCATCCCAAAAGTGGGGAATACAGATCTAACTACTCAAAATGACTATCATTAACAGATTGCCCAATAACTGCTGCCAGATTATAGCATATACACTGATGCTTAAATGTAATCCTACTTTCTAAAAATATAAACATATAAATTCTAGGCATCCTCAATATGATGAAAACAGTGCTTTCAAGTTTAGTACCTACCATCCTCAAGAGTAGTAGTGATAATTTCTTGAGAAGATGGTCCTATTCCGGCTCGATTACATGCTTGTACAACCATGCCATATTGTGTGAATTTTTTAAGGTTATCTAAGGTATAAATTTCACTGTCTCCCGTAGTATCAATACTGATGATGTTGAACTGGAAATTGCCACCTGCGCTGTATTCCCGGTAACCAATCTGATAACCACGAATAACTCCATTTTGCAAATGCTTCTTTGGCGCCTAAAGAAGTCAGATGTTGTATACACTTTCAACATAATAAAACATTACCATAATAAATTAAATGCTGAGAAAAATTTCCTCTCTCAATGTCCATACTACTAAAGCAGATTGGGCTGAGCTCCAGGTTTATGATAAAGTTAAATATAAATTGAATTAAAAATGTAATAGCAATATTTCTGAAGACATATTAGAAGTAGGAATATTTTCCCTTCTTATAACTGAAGCAATCATTACAGTGAAACTTTCTTTAAAGCTGTAATTATCAATTATGCTTGCAATAATCTATCCTTGAGCCCCAGACTGTAAATGTCCAAATGTAAGTTTTATGGTTAACTGTCTTTTATAGATAGAAACCCTTCTGTCACTGAATTAGAGCACTCAGCTCCCTGATGTTAATAGTAGAAGGCAGTTTCCCCCTGATCTTAAAGTGTTAGATATTATCAGCCATTTCCCTCTTATTTGTGAAAATATTAATTCTAATTTCCTAGTGTGGATTCTAATTTCAGGGAAATTTTGTGATGATAAAAATAATAAATATTTTCCCTGAATCAAGTGCACTTTTTCACTGAAAAGGAAGTGAGAGCAGAGTTACATTTTCTAATTTCAGAACAATTACTATCACTATGAATGTTATAAAAGATTTTACATTCCTTTACATTTTTCAATAAATAAATCCACAAACATTTATAAAATTAACCTAAATATTTAGATTACATTTCAATTTAAATTCCTTTGGGTCAAACATGACACACGTAGATTATTTGGAAATATCTATGTTGTTTTCTTGGCAACAATTTGGAAGTGACTGCCATTATTTTCTTCTAGGATGACTTTCAACTTCCTGGACCAGCAGATAGTTCCAGGATATCATTGTGATCTCCATTCCGCATACTAACCAGTCTGCTGCTGCTTAGCCATGATTGACAACACAGATATTTAAATATGTGAGCTCTTCATGTGAATGATCTAACTTGGAACAGTAATGGTTGCATGAGGTATTGCGGATACAACTACAGAATTTTAGTTACTCATAAATTCAATATCATGCCTTAAAATGTTGTGGTAGCAAAACAGAAGCTAAATATTATGACAGTCTACTGCCTATTTTTTTAATAAATTGCCAATAATTATAGTGAGTCTTTCTCCCCTGAATGATGACAGAAATTTGAGATCTTAGATAAACACAATAACTTAGCTTTCCTTGTGAATTTTGTTGTCTTAAATACAAAGGCAATTCTTTTCAGATAACCTCTTCTCTTCCTCTTATTTTTCATAGGAACAAAAAGTATTACAAAAGCATGTTACGTTTTTTATAATGGTACTGAATAATTTTTCAGTTAATACAACACTTAACTTTATTTATGGATGTGGTAATCTGAACAGATCCTCTAAGATATATTTATTGGCAGGCTCTTTATTAATTCTGGTATGTTTTTTTAAAGAAAACAAGAACATTGCAATTATACCAGTTTTCCCATTTTTATTGGTGAATCGTGGCAGAGGGACATTGATTAGCAAATATATTAATTCAATATTAAGAGTCTTAAGTAACTCCCCAGTTCTCCAACATATACAGTAACAAGTACTGGCAGAATAACATTTTAAAATCTTAACCAGAGCTGTTCAAGTGTTTTTACATGTGACTTTTAATTTAATCTATTTCTGTTAGAAAATAAGCTTGGTTAAAGATTATACTATGGGCTATGATACTCTTGAATCCGGTATACTTGCATAGATAGATTTTATCATTTAAGAAGGGCATCGCATTTTAAATACTGCACATCTTCCTGTCTATTGAGCTGCTCATTTCTACCCATATACACTGTTAAGAAAAAATCTTGGATTCTTATTTGGGAAAAAACGGTCATGGTGATCTGCAAAATTTTAGAATAGGAAGGAAGCAGTTATAACATTGAGACACACAATCCTCTTGCTCACTGTATGAATCCAGTTTAAAGAATTCCTGACTAGTGACTGCCCAGCCTCTCTTTGAACACATCCAACTACTGGGAATTCCCTATTTCCCTTTGGTAATACTGTCATACTATTGCTACCATTAGCAAAATATTCCTGCTATTCATCCAAAATTTTCTTTCCAATAAATGATGATGATTACTCTGTACCTAGTGCTGTTTAATGGTAGAGAACAGATCACGGGCATCTTTTCTGTGCCATCCCTGTTGAAGACTCTCTCTAATATTCTCTCTACAAGCATGTTTTCTATGAACTAAACATACCAGATTCTTCTTTTCATTTCTTGTCTGATTATCTTTTGCTGTCTTGCATTGTTCCAGTTTGTTCAAGAATGAGGTATACTGTACACCTTAAAGGCTTTTTTCTAGATTAGTTGACAAAACCCAGTTGACAATGGCCAGTTTTTAAAAAGCTATGGAGGGTTGGATCTGGTTAGCATTTGGATGTGAGACAACAAGGGAAGCCCAGGAGTGCTGTTAAAATG
>JANHZT010010915.1:253082-271546 GCA_032468215.1 Stegonotus admiraltiensis
CACACCTCCCAGTCACCCCCACAAATCTTCCAGGCCTCCATTCACCACCAGAGCTCAATAGTCCCAAATGCTGCCAGTCAGACAATTTGGGCATTGCCCCAAGTCAGAAAGTTCGGGCATCGCCCCAAGTCTCTGGATCATCAGGAGGGTGGGCCTGGGAATCATCATGGCACCAATCCAACCACCCAGGGGGTGCCATGGCCCCAGGCCGCCACTAGGCCGCTGGCCATTCCGCCGGCGCCGCCCCAATCATCGCCACTGTCGCCAGAGCCTTTGTTGCTGCAGCTGCCGCTGGCGCCCACGCGTCCCCGTCCACCCGAAGCCTCCAAGCTCCTCGGGTCCCGACGAGACCTCTCATGCTGCCGGCGTTGCTGCCGCTGCTGCGCCACCACCGCTGCCCAGGGAACGCCGCCGCACCGCCGCCGAAGCCGGCCGCCGCCCAGCTGATGAAATTCTCCTCCGACCCCCAGCTGATGGATTCTCCTCTGGCTCTAACTCGCTGCCTGGGCTGTTCCAGGAGCGCACAAAGCGCTCAACCGGACGGCAAAGCATTTGTCTTGCTGGGCCCGGGCAAATGGTGTCAAAATTGGCCTTACTGCCCCCCTGCCGGCCAAAAGAGCACCCCGGCTACATTGAGCGCCTCAGGTACTTGCCGCCATCTTGCGCATGCCCGGAAAAGAGTGATCATATTAAGTATACATATTATTTATGTATCTGTTTTGTTTGCGCTAAGTAGTACATCTTTATTTTGTAAATTTATCTGAGAGAGTATATTTGCTGTTAGATTGCTGTAATCTGAAACATTTCTTTAAATTTAAACATTAAATTTAAATTTAATACACTATTGTATTACATTACAATAGTGATGATACACATAGTTCTCAGACTTTTAAAAAAGTCTGAGAACTATGTAGCATGTTGGAATATTTCCCTCCAAAAGATCACTCTTAATGAACCATGTCAGCAAATTTATATTTCAGTAAAAAGATGGTGGTGGCCTCTGCAATCTTAATTTGTTTTTAAACAGCATTATTAATGTTATATTTGTAAAATGGTATCACATTTACATTCCTTTAATGGAACTTCTTTATTGACTTTCTTCTGGACAATTTGGAAGTTGCTATGCTGACCTTTCCTCATTCAGGCTATGCTTGCCCTTAAATAAAGCGGAAGGGATAATTTAGAAAAAACATCTTTGAAGACTGAATCCTTTGAAGAAATCCAGGTGAAGCTTTGCAGGGTTAATCTCTATTAAAGAATCTACCCCTCAGCTATTCTTCTCTCATTCTGCCAAAAAATGAAGCAAGTGCAAGCATTTTGATCCTTTTAGCTTAGCCTTTAAATTAAATTAGAGTCCCTTGGGAGTTGGGCGGCATAGAAATGCAACAAAATAAATAAATAAACAAACAAACAAACAAACAAACATTTTATTAATTTAGGTTTCAAAACAGTATATATCAAGTTGCCTTCAGATTTTGAATCGATTCACTGAACACACCCCACCCACCCCCAAATCTCCCATTTTTAATTTAGGATCGAAAGAGTTGAAAGAACTCAAAAATAATCTCAGATTTAATTCTCCCATAAACTTCTGTCTGTAAGGTGCCATCATTGCTTTAATTATATGATAATTAAAGACACCCCTTCAGTAAAAACTTTAAAACATAATACAATGAAACCCTAATTTGATGGGACCATCATTTAAGCATATATATCTTCCTGAAATAGTAAATATATTGATTGCTTCCAAAATAGTCCAGCTGAAAGAGTTTAATTTAGATTAATTACATCTTACTTTTACATCATCTGTAGTGATTTATGTCATTTATATAATGAAAGCATTACCCAAATGATTTCATTTTCACGTCATCAGTACACAAATGACACAATGCAGTTTTTATGTTGTTATGATAACTTGATACAGAGAATATAAATGTCCACAAGTATATACTTTATATTTAATAGTCATCTCCTCTTCATCTATGGTCCATTGAAATAAAGTTTCACAATTTGGAGACCAAAAGGTTACAAAATGGCTTGAATTTAAACCAGTACTAAATATGAACACATGTTTACACATGTTTAAGTGACTAATGGCAAAATTTTAAATATAAAAGTATAAATATCAGGCTGTTGAGGAACTCTGTTTAACTGTTGCCATAATGCATCATTTATAGAATTCCTTGAAATATTTGGCATGTTAAAAATATCCAAAGTTTAATAATAACTATGTAGAAAGTACCTGCTTCATCGGTGGTGATAGTAAGTTCATTGCTGGCTTCACTTTTGCCAATTCGATTTTTTGCATACATGCGGATGTTGTAGGTGGAAGAAGCATGTAGGTCAATGATTGTGGCTTGATTCAGCTGTGGGGAAACATCTTTGGTTCTTTGGACAGAATCCCAGGAGTCTATTGTGAGAAATATATAAATTTTCTTCCATTTATGACTTCCTTTGTTTAAAATATTGAACCAAGTCAATCATTTCAAGGACCGATAACACTGGTAAAATTTCACTATATTTATTCTTAGTTAGATAAGACTTTGATCTGGTCAGTATGTATACACATATCATTTTTAATATGCATATTCCTTCAAAGTGCTAAGAGAAAATAAAGAGGAAAGATATTAAATACTTTGAACAGATATTAGTTGGAGACCCTGTTTTTATGCACTACAGTTCTCTTTGGCATAAATGATTTTGAACAAATAGACAAGTTCATGCAGTACTCCAGCCTTTCACAATTTGATGACTTCCAACTTTTTAGTTAGTTGGATAATGATTGCAACAGTTGTCCCTAATAACAAAAAGGGATGGGTTAGTGAAGTGCAGGTGTCTGCTAATGGCCAGTAGTTATCTTATCAGTCAGAACAGGATGGAGTCTCAACCGGTCCTCTTATCTAATCAATACTGAGGATTAACAGTAACAAATACCAAAAAAAAAGGGGGGGGCTACTTTTTTATGAACAATCATTATCTCTTAGAATTCAAAGTGCCAAAATACTTTATTGTTTGATTAGGAGGGCACATGAAATCTGGAAAATTGGATATCTATGGCATCAAATTCTTTCTGACTCTAATTGAGCAGGGAAGGGGGGAAAGTGCCTAAGAAGCGAGGGAGACTGATCAACTTCATAGCAGCACTAGAATGAAACCCCAAGACTATATTGTTATTATCTCAAGTTTGTACAAATCTGCTTCAGTGTAAGCATGCAATGAACAGAATCTAGCAGATGTGAAGACTGGGCACCATAGGGTTGTGAACAGTTGCTTGAGGAATTAACAGCTATACAGAAATGAAAGCAAGAGAATCTGAATAGTAATATTCACACGTAACTTGTTCAGGAGCTTGTCCTAATCAGTATGTTCTGTCAAGTCCTCTATTGTTTTCATAAGCCTCTGCACATAAAGATGCTATAGGAATTTCTATAGCATTTGCTCTTAACTACTACTGCTGTGATAAAGAAGAATTAATAGATTTAGTCTACAGCATCTAGACCAGAATGAATGGGCAGCTCTTCCAATAGGTATATTCAGAATCTAGTTATTGTCTATATAAAATTAACAGCAGACCACAATGAATGGTTAGAGATCACACACACTTTGCTAAAATCCTTCATACCTGGTAAGGTGTTTCAGCATCTACAGCCTTTATATGCATTATTAAAATTCTTATTTTTGACTGGGTGAAATAATGTATTGCAAGATAACAATTTTCGGGTCACGGTACCTCAGCTAACTTACAGAATGTGTCTGAATTCAGGACCCATGACTCCCATGGAATTGAAATTTGACAAATTTGATTTTACAACATTACAATTATCATAAAACAGTTTATGACATAATACAAAATGTTACATAACATATCCTGTGCTTATGTTTGACTGTGCTCTATAGTTCACCATGTGCTATTTTCAAGGCAGATATACCTCGAAATATCTTGAAATGTATCTCAACTTCGTAAAGATGAACAGCATATTGGGAGGCAGATTGTTCCAGAAAACAGGGGCAACCATAGAAAAGGCACACCTTCTAGAGCCCCTAAGATAGCAAGATTTAAAAGAATGAACCTATAGCAGGCTCTCTCTGTGGAAGTGTTGGAGACAGGCAGATATTCTTGGAAGAAAGAAGTCAAGTAACCTGATCCTATGCCATGTAGGGCTATAAAGATGATAATCAGAACCTGGAATTTTACCTGCAAGCCTGCTGGAAACCAGTGCAGCTCAAGGAGTTTGATGTTATAAGGGCATAATGAGATACGTCCATAATTATCTGCACTGCTGCATTCTAAATTAATTGAATGATCATTGTCAGCATCATCATCAACAACAGTAACATCATTCTGACTATCTTTAGAGAAAATTAAAATTAAGAAGGAATGAAAGGAAAAATCCTCCAAAAGTTTTAGTTTTCATTAGTTTGGGGAAAATTGAGGAAAATATGTTTAAACTGATAGTTTTCCATTTCTGCCAACTTTTCAATCATTCTGTCCTCTGCAAAACTAGTAGGTTGCCTTGGTGCTCTTGGGAATAAAAATATGTCTTATATTTCTCAAATACAAACATGACAGTCTTCTTGACTTCTGCACCTTCTCTACAGTTGTTACTTTCAGAATTCTAAATTTATCTGGCAAGAGGTATTGCAGTACATTAGGAAAATGCCAGACTGGAGAAGGCCATCATGATTATGGCTCATAATGACACACAACTTTCCCTTGGCCCTGTCACCTTTCCAAGCTTAATTAAATACTCTACCTCACTAACTTGATCAGCTCAGTTGTACCAGAACTCTTCTAAACACCCTTTTGCCATAATTTATTAAGAAAAAGAACCATACAGGTGATGTTTTTTATTTATACTACACCAACATTTTATATGGCCAGAGCCATAAAAATCCAACTATTTTATGTAAATTCTAATATGTGCTACTTGATAAACATGTGTAACTCACTATACAAGAATGTAATGTAAGAAATTAAGCTTGAGATTGTTTAAAATGAGAATGCTGTTATCTGGAGATATTAAAAATAGGTCTTCAAAACTGGGTTCTAAATTTCATGCTACTAAGTGGAAAACAACCCCTCTTCCAAAGAGGCTAAGGAAAAATAAAATTTATGCAAGAGACGAAAGGGAAAATATTCTCCCTGCAAGTGCCTAAGGCTTAATCCTTTCCTCCTTTGGATAAAGTTATTTTCACCTTAAACAACTGATTCCTTTTCTGTTGCTAATAGAGGTAATAGTATTAAAAAGTCTTGTTCAGTAAATTGATGTTCACTTTAGCTGCTTCCAGAGAGAAAGATCTTTTCTATCTGAAGACATTCATAAAAGAAATAATTCAATGATATTGATTATTGTCTCAATATCTGATTTGTCACCTTTACTAGTTGCAGGTTGATCTGCAGCCTCCAAGTGAGACTATGGAAATGAAGTTACAGAAAAGAGAGCCAATTACAAATCTTGTAGCTCAAAAATATAAATGGGAACCTGGTAGCTGTTAAGCTTTGCCTAGGATTACAGAATTCTAATCACATGTTTCCAGCAGCTGCCTAAATGGTCAGAGATTTTAGTTTCTTGTGAAAATGTACTTTGATGTATCTGTTTAACTATCTTCTTCAAATGTAACCAAATTTAATCTGATGCATTTTTAAAAACATGGTAAGGGGAACTGTTAACCTCTTGCTTATTATTATGATCAAATGTTGGTAACCTGGAGTGGAAAGCACATAGTGGAAGAAGAGAAGAAGAGTCATTGTCATGAGTCTGGTGTCCCAGCAGCATAAAGAAAGCAGTGTAAGGCAGGGCTACAAAGCTCACTTTTATCATCAATGATGTTGAGGCAAATGCTATGTTGTTTTGGCTTTGCTGACTTTGGGGAGGTCACTAGTTATTACAAATGTCAGGAAACAAGACATTCTGACAGAGAATAAGATGCCTTTCTGTGTTTCCCTAATAATGTTTTCTGCTTAAACATCTTTATTAATAAAGACAATTCTTCAGTCTTCAAGCTGTAATTGAAACAATCTGCATAAAAGGTTAAATCTACGGGAAGGAAGAGCAAAATAAATAAACTCAGACACTTATTCTTAATATTACAGAGATCATCAGCTAAGACAAAATAGACTCCGCTTAGTTGAGAAACAACTACTACATATAAATACAAAATTACATAAATACAAAATTATTACATATTTGGCACATTTCATTAAAGTCCTTGATCAAGCTCATGGAGCAAAAGCAAGATTATCATCAAATCATCATCATCATCTACCCGCCCATCCATCCATGCATCCATCCATGCATCCATGCATCCATGCATCCATCCATCCATCCATCCATCCATCCATCCATCCATCCTAATAGAAAAGCAGGAAATGTTGCAAAGCTGTAGGATGGATTTAATAGAATATCTTACCAGACTTGTTTTTGCATTCTATATCATAGCCTGTGATTGGACTATTTCCATCAAATCCCATGGTCCATCTTAGGGCAATGCTACGTGCTCTCACTTCTCGAATTTCTATTTCTGGAGGATCTGGAGGTTCTGGACAAACAGACAAACTCTGCTTTAATTAAGAGAAAGTATCAGTTACACCACGTACAATGACACGAAAACATATGGTACATCAACACTAAACTATTTTACTATTTTCTTCACTCAGTGGACTTTATATTCATTTGTCCCTTTCCATAAATTCAGAAATATATTTTTCTCATCTTATTTAGAAATCTAATATGTATAAAGTTGTTATACAAAAACTTCTACCAACTCTCCTCAGAACTGCTGTTGCCTACAAAATTCATATGTTGATTTTCTGTAGTGTAAACTTAAGTAAATTAAGATGGCAGTACTATTAAAACTGAATCTCTCTACTTCTACATTTCTTATTATGTATGTGTTAGTGCAACACTATCAACTGGGAAAGAGTGACACTCATTTAAGGATTAAATTCTGGCAAGTAGAAGCAAGATGGTAGAAGATAGCCTAAAGGGATCCACGGGTATCTATGATGTCCTCTTAAGCTGTTCTACCATTCCCAGATGGCAGGGACACTCTTAGGACATTGAGTACTGAAGAAAGACTCAACTATGATCCATCTGGTTATGGTACATAAAGGGGCTACCATCTTGCAGTCTTTAGAAGGTCATACTCTTGGGATGGCCCTCTCAGTTTGTGTTTGGAATGTATGGAGGTGGGAGAAAGGGGAGGGAGAAGGGAGTACATTTCTTTAAACATGTTTGTACAAAGTGAACTAAAATGTGTTAGCTAATCAAACTATACCAAAATTAAGCAGTATAGAAGTCTTGCAAATAAGTAAAAAGAATAAAATTGTTTACTAAAGTTATCTACACCCATGGCCCCCAACTTTTTGGCACTAGAGACCAGTTTTGGAAGAAAATTGTCTTCTGTGGAAGGGGTGGATGGGGATGGTTTCATACTGCAACCTAGATCCCTCACATGTGCCGATAGCAGATGAAGCTTCACTCGTTCACCCATCGTTTGTGCAGCTTGGCTCCTAACAGGCCTTGGACTGATACCGGTCCACAGCCTGGGGCTTAGGACCATGGTTCTACATTGTATGATGCATCAGCAAATATTGTGATTGTGAGTTTATGTGTATTTAATTTATAAATATACAGATATCTAATGTATATAACAGTGAATATTCTGTACTAGAATATAAGGAAGAACCAGCAGTTCCTCCATAATGCATAGTTGTTTCACTTGAAATGTTTAAATTGGGGGAAAAAACACCAAAGCTTTTGTTGCAGGAATAACAATTATATTTATTGTAAATGGGAATTAGAATCCCAGTTTACTGTGAATCCTAAGTGGATATGGGATCTTCTATGTAAGATTAAGAGCAAGTATGATATGTAGAGCCATGTGCCTGATTTTTGTTTGAATATGGCATTTAATAAGACGCCACCTAAGCTATTCTAGAACCTGCCAATTCCTGTCTGATAATGGTTCCTTTCCTTAGTGAGAAGTATAGTTAAGGAAATCTGGTTTAGGTACATTCTGACTATTTGGATTCAGAATATATATTGATGCATTTCATTTAAAGCATACTGTCTTTTTAAAAATTGCACTATTTCTTCTTTATAATTGAAATCAGTTTTTGTTTAGATTACTGTAAACCTAAATTGCCTAATTAAGATCTCCAGCAAGCCTAACATTACCTAATTAAGATCACCAGCATACTTCTATGAATATTAGACAGAAGCAAGTCCTACTGACTTCTGTTGAGTTTATTCTTTATTGTATAGCCTGAATCTCATTATGTCAACAGTGTTTATTATTGAATAGTAATCCACATTGCGGTTTAATTATAAATAGTAAGACTATCAAACTATAAGACCAGCTGTAGGGAGACTGCTGTAAACATTTATTTAGAATCACATTCATAGGGCACTTAATTCATGGATTTGTTGCTACATGAATGAATAATACCCTAATAAGAAAATGTTTCATTCATAAAATCTGACATAAGGATGATGAGCTCCTTTAAATGTGATACCAGCTTGGTGGAGCCCCAATATAAGGAAGGACTTTTAATTTGTTTTATGTTAATGTTATGTTTAAATTCTAATGTTTCTTATTATATCAGATTTGCCGATTTAAACCAATTCCATCCATAAGCAATGTATTTCATGGGTAGCTGTACAGTTCAGTTTCAACAGTTCCAGTGGTAAGCCTGAACCTCTTACAGCTTCCAATAAATATTTTTAATTATGACTAATCCCCCCAACAGATTTCTGAGCATGATGTACACTTACTGTACTACAATAGCTGTGTTTTTTTCCTTATGTTGTCCTCTTCCTACCTTGCACAGTGAGCTGAATTATTCCACGATCCTCTCCATATGAATTGATGGCATGGCAGGAGAAGAAACCAGAATCTTCTCGCACTGTTGGCAAAATCTATATTATAGATTGAAAAGAAGAAAATACATTCAATAGGAAACATTGAAATTTAGCCTATTCTTCATTGCAATATTTGCTAATGTTCGGAAAGTTTATATGGTCAGTATAAACATTGCAGCTACATCAGTATTGCTGCAATCCAAAGTCCCATATCCAAGAAGTTAAGCTTACTGAAATTGACGTTATTTTTCTTATGTACATATTTTATATGAGTTATATTTTACATATAACCTGCTCTTCCTTTATACAGTTCAAAATGATTGAGATACAATTCCTAGATTCTATTCAAGCAACCTGCAGAACCTGTATTTCCTTAGCTGCCAGGGTAAGCTGGGTAGAACAACATCAGGTCACATGATTCCAAATAATTATTTGTTCTTCTCTTGTTAGAAAATTCAGTTCTATTTTACAGTAATAATACAACATGAAAGGATAAGTTCAATTTGATTTTTGTCTAGCAATTCTTTTCCAGTGAGTTTCTATTTTAAATTTACAATTTGTCAACAGATTGTTGGTGAATCTTACAGCAAATATAAAGTTATTTAAAAAGCAGCTGTGTCTACTTGAGAAACTCTAAAGTGTTTCTTTAAATCCAGAATGGGTTTTGTTTCTAACTAAGTTACTGTCAGAGGTTTGTGTGTATTCTGCAGATATTTTTTCTCGATGATGAACAAGACTTAATTCATGCACAATTTAATTCATGCACAAAATTTGATTAGGTCCAGTTTCTTGCCTGCATAAGAAGCATTTACATTTGGATGGGTGGGGGGTATACGTACATCTGTTGTATTTTAGCACACATGAAAAGGTTACCCTTCTTAACAAATATACAAAATTTCAGAAAAAAAATTGTAGTAGTCTTGTTTATAGAAGGATTAGATTTATTCTTTGTGAGGGACATGGGCGGAAGACTGATTTCTCCTTTTTGTGGTTTATTTGCTAAGGCAAGATGTCTCAAAGAGCTCTGAGGATAGCTGCAGGTGCTAGGGAGGTAGGAATCCAATTTTTTCCACACTTTCACAGATAACAAAAAGAGCACTGAGCTATCTTAATATTTCAGTGTATCATAGTTCTTCCTCCAATCATTAATAGTATCTCTACTCTTCCTTCCTTCTACTCTTCATACTGCATTTTCTTATGTATCTTAAACAAATTCTGCACTTTGTTATGTATCTTAAACATTGTCTACAATCCTTTGGGATTGAATCAGTTAATAGATCTTATGTATGGAAGAAAGGTGTAAATAAGGAGAAACTGACACATTTTTACACAAAAGGGTTTTTTGTGGCATCACAAATTGCTAACAAAGCTTCAGTAGGGCTCAGATTCGGAATTGGGCTGCTTCAGACAACTACTTGGGATTCATCCAAATTAATTCAGGATTTATCCACATCCAATGCACATCCCCATTAATACAAGGCCAAAATATGAAACTGAAAGTTGATTTCATAGGCTTGATAAATCATGTGACATATACAAATTATAGGCAATTTTATAAGCTTTCAACAGCTGGTTGAATTTCTCATTCCTGCAAAGTGTCACAAATAAAGAATTATCCCAATGTATATGTGAGCATTTATATATGATCATGTGTAGGAGTATACTGGACATTATTTTAGACTAGTGGATTAGTATCTAAATGGTGACAATCTTAGATTTTGTTCCCATCTCATGTATAAAGAGTACCATAAAGAAATGTTTGGTAGCAACAGCTAGCTTGCCTGGGTAGCACTTGAGTTGGCTCTGTACCTTTTGCTTCCTAGTGTAGTCTATTTGTGCTATCCTGAATGGTAGGGTGGAGGAAAGTTATCAAATTATTTTTTCTGCAGATTTGATGAACTGTGGAGTTGTGCAAAATGATTCAATCTGAAACCATTTTGAGCTTGAAATATCTACTCTGTCAGGGTTGTTAACTGACTGGAAGTGTTGCAATGCTGTTCCAACTGAGCAGAGTGTTCCATGACTGTTTTGGATTCAAAGTCCACTTTGTGTAAAGCTAGAGCAATGTCTGAATTTTTAGTACTGTCATTCTGAGCCCAAAATGTTAACACATATACAGTGAATTCTCATCTAAGGAGAGATGAAGGCAGAATTGGAATTTCTGCTTGTTGGCAATGTAAGAGAAGGAAAATAGGAGTAGAGGGCCTCTGTGGAAGAGAATCTTCTTCACTTACTCTGGTAATCTGGAAAAAAATCATGTGTGCTTATGAAGAACATATGCAAGACATGCCTGAAATTCTGAATTTTCTAGGCAAACAAAGTCTTTGATTCCATCTTGACTGGGGATAGTTATAGTCCAATCTATGTGGACAGCATCAGACCTGGAAAGCCTGCTGAAAAATTAAGAACAAATCCAAACTGAAGGGTAGTGTGGGGGTACTGTCAAGAGATATCAATGAACATTATCTGTTTATGCAAGTGATAGTGAAGCTCTGTGGCTGGACAGCACAGCAAAAAATCAAATCTCTCCATAGGTGCCTGTTTTTATTTTTGGACAAAATTGCTGCCCATATTGTAAATGCAAATACCAACTTGGTTTTATCACCTGTAAAGTAGAGATGACTTCATCACCCACTTCTTTTGTAGAAACAAAATAGCGGGACATTTCGGGATTAATTATCCTATCTTCTTTCTCCCAGCGGACTATGATGGGTTTTTCCCCATGAGCTGTGCAACTCATCTCTTTCTTTTGACCCTGTGTTGCCAAGGTGGTATTTGGATAGGAGGTTATCATAGCAGGAACTAAAAATAAAAATAATACATATTACTAGTTGGATACAAATGTGCAATAGAAAAAAGGAACACATTGTGGATAGGATGCCTCAATAGTTCACCTTATTTGTATCTAACTATATCAAATATGTTATCCTTTCACTGCCCTTGTGCCCTCCAGATGTGTTAGGACTGTATTTATGGAATATGAGAGACAAAGTGAGATTCTGGTTAAAGTGTTGGATTAAGAGTGGAGAGATACAGGTTCCAGTAAATCAGTGTTTCTCAACCTTGGTAGCTTGAAGATGGGTGGACTTCAACTTCCAGAATCTCCCAGCCAGCAGCACTGGCTGGGGGATTTTGGGAGTTGAAGTCCACCCATCTTCAAACTTCCAAGGTTGAGAAACACTGCAGTAAATGATCAGGCACAACATCTCACTGGATAACTTTGAATCCTTCACAACTTACCTCAAGGGAATTGTAGGGGAAATTAGAAGAAGGTAATGCTAGGTACTATATCTTAATTTGTGCTCCTGAAGAAAAGGCAGGATATTAAATACTGTTGAAAACTAGAGTCCCAACTCATTTGAAGATCACAAGCACAGGGCTCTTTTAGGCACATTTAAGGAATTCAACACCCCCACCTAGTGATAGAGTGGATCACACATCTTTTAAATGAATTTCTCTAATTGCTGTTTTAAAATGCTAATATTTGATGACATAACCTTTATGCATGTTAGTGCTACTGAAGCCTGCCTATGACAACATGTCAGAACACAGCGCTTCCCATTGGAATGATTTCTGAAGTGTAGCAAACCGATTTTCAAGCTGGCAAGAGTGGAAGCTATGGCTCTCTTCTGGATATCAGAGCAAAAACAAACAAACTTGAAAAGATTTTCAGTGAAAAATAAAACGCTTGTATAGCATTGTTAACAGCAATTTGGAACAGCTTTATTTTACCATGCTGCCATAAAGTAAATGGCTTTGTTCTATTACATTTTTTAAAAAAACACCTGAATTTATTTACAATGAAGAGATAATAGAGAATAAATTTAGTACTACCTTTATTAGTGTTCTAAATTATTTCATACTGCTTGAAGCTGGACACAATTAAGCGATATCAATTTGGGTGTCACTTGTAGTGCCTTTATGGACACAATCTTCCCTTCAGCTTCCATCAAAGGTGAAAGCATAAGTCTTGGCAAACATAATGTAGCTACACACAACTCTCAGGATAATGCAGCACTGAAGATCTCCACGGTACAGCTAGGCATGCACAAATGGATCTGCATTTGACTATATCACTAACAAGTGTTCATGGGCCTCATTTATAGATCTTCTGTGCATCGCTACAAACAAGCTATGGGTACTCGAATGCATGAAAAAGTAATGGAATAATGAGGAGGAGCTTAACAACCCTCTTCCCTTATAAATATTGCTCTGTTTGAAGTAAATTGAAGCTCTGGAGAAAGCAAAATTAAAGCTGGACAGGCTCTGCTGATTCTCAAATGCCATTTGAATGTTGTCAGTTTGACTCATTTCTGCTTCCTCCCACTTTTTGGAACATCATCCTGCATACACAGCTATCGTTTACTTTTCAGATTTTGTTCTAAATGAAATTCTAGAAGGTTATTTAAATAATTGACATTATTTTTCATATAATTTTCTAAGGAATGTGATGGTCTATATTTTGAGCAACACAAATTGCAATGCTGAATTATCTTTGACGTTCCCTCATTTAAAATAAGACAATCCCCAAGACATACAAGTTCCCTTATAGTATACAAATGTTTTAAAAAGGACACTTTCCTCTTCACAGGAAGGTTCATAACACCCAGTTAACACAGAAATTATTTTCCTTTCTGATTGCAATAAATGAAGCAACGTGTTTAATGGATCTGTAGACCTACACAATTTGATACCTCCTAGATAACATGGATTGAAACTCCTAAAGTTCATACCCATTTTAAGAAAGCCATGATATCATGTGGAAAGTCTAGG
The DNA here is from genome assembly GCA_032468215.1 of Stegonotus admiraltiensis. Lineage (NCBI taxonomy): Eukaryota > Metazoa > Chordata > Lepidosauria > Squamata > Colubridae > Stegonotus > Stegonotus admiraltiensis. The sequence goes on from JANHZT010010915.1 coordinate 266,720, forward strand.
AGTTCTACTCTTCAACCTAGCTGGAGGTCAACAGATTCAGAATTAATCTATCAAAGCATATTTATACACTTTGTGTGTCTTTCCTTCATGTGAATTTTTAAGCAACTTATTGTGTTTGTTTGAAAGATTAGTAGCTTGGTGGAACTGTGCTCTAAATGTTGACAATTTCACCTCCCTGAGTTGCAACATAACTTTTAAAAGCTGTGGACTTCATAGCTTTTCATTAACTACAGATCTAAAAATAGAACACTGGATAATGTGGTCACACTCATATGACATAATGAAAAAGCATTATAGTAATTTTACTGCTTTTTCAAATAAACATGAATAGCCATTTCTACATGTCAAGCAAAAATCAATCAAGGAAAGTATATGAGAATGCTCTTTTAAGGCAAAAGCACGGAAAATTCAATTAATTTACTTGTAATTCTTCCAGTTGTAATAGTTCTTCATTTTCAATGTCAACAGTAAACTATTTCTTAAATCTCATTTTACTGCCATTAATTGGAAGAAAATATTCATTTAAGCTCATTCTTTGATTGCTGCAGAAATCAAATCAGAGATATGCATTTAATTTAACTGCAAAAAGACAAAGTTCTCTGTGTCCAATCAAACTGATGGAAGTTTAAATTCAGTACCAATGGTTCAGTAAAATATATTTTATTTCAAAGAGTCATTTCAAAATATTTCTTCTTTGAAAACACTAAGCATTACAGTGTAATACAAAACAGAAAGATTTTGGGATTTAAATTTTACAGAATTTATTGCAACACATTGCAGTCATGTCAAAAGCATCAAGGAGCTTCTGGGTTGAAAGGATTAGCTGCATGTGCTAGGCAGAACCTTGACAACCTGTTATTCAACCACCGTCCCCGACAATCCAACAAGTCCTGGTCCATTCTCCAAAGTCTTTGCTCACACGTTACCCCTACAGTCCAGGAGAAAGGCTCAAACACATGTGCCTGCACACACTTCATGAAAACTTCCCGGCAGTGAAAGTCCACAGAAGTAGCACCACTCCAGGGGCAAGACAGGACCTCAAATTTGGTAACGTTCACAACGAATGTCAAGGCAAAGGATCAAACTTCATTCTACACCAGCAAGGATTCTGTAGCAAAGTTCTTCTCGAAGCCATGGAATGTGTTGCCGAAAAATGCAACACTTGATCCTGACAAAAGCCCCTCCGCATGGTGGCCCCTTAAATGCTACTCTCCAGGTGATCCTGGGGAGGGGAGGGGCACCCCCCAAGTAGTTGGGTTGCCCTGCATTGACTCTGCCTCCTCTCCATTATCCACACTTGAGGATCTGGTGGGGGAAGCATTTGCTCATCTCTGGAGCTCCGCCCCTCCTCTGCTCCATTGCCTGCCCTTTTCATCTCCTCCCCCCTTCCTTGGTCAATCTGCACCCTCTCTTCCTCCCTGCCTACTCTTCTGAAGCCCGAAGGGTCTGGGACTGCCCCATCTTCATCCCCAGGACATTCCTCATGAGCCATAGGGACTGCACTCTCCCCCTCTGTTGGCCCCAATTCCATCTCCTCCTCGGCTCCGGGCTCTGATGTGGCCATGACACCAGCACTGTTAACACTTTTCAACTGAATTGCTTTCTTTGCTGCTAACCTCTCTTTCACAGAACAGTGACACTTTAAGCATCTGTTTTAGGAAGTAGTTATATGATTTTTATAAAAGGAACAATAAGGTCCATAAAGTACACATATTTCACATCTATTTCTTTTAAGCAGGGTTAAATTGAAGTACTGAAGTTCACTCAGGCTATAATTGAGATAAATATTTCCTTTAAATTGTATTACTATTATTACCACTACCATTAATACTACTACTGTATTAAAGGAGTTTCATAATTTCAGAACAGGAGGGAATATATTTTTTCTCCTTTGATTTTGCTTATTGGCTTATCCCAGTTGCAAAATTTCAATTTGCTATATGCTTGACAGCAGCATGGGGTCTTCAGTTGCATGGGCAATTAATTTCTTTAGTTATCAAAATACTGGTTACATTAAACCCAAGCAAATGAATGGATGTTTGTTTATGGAAATTATGGCATTATTTACTTTGAATGAATGTAAAAACAACGAGAGGATTATTTTGCTTTTCTTGCCTGGCAAAGTCTACTTGAAAATGTAAGTGAAGTGAAAACAATAGAAATTTGGGAAGTGTAATCTGATACACTGACCATATTTAAAGAAAGCGTGAAATGAAATGAATAGGCTTCAATTATGAATGCTTTACACAAATGTAGAATTTAAACTTGAATGCTGATTGCAGTTAAGAATGGTGAATGTTGGAAATGAGTTTTGTGAGAATAGATAGATTATTGAATTGATCCACATTGAGCATAAAGAAAAGGATACGTGATATCCACTTTATTGCTTAATACATTCATAGATAAACATATATGGAATTGTTTTAGTGATGTCAGAGGCATGTTGATTAGTAAAATGAATGCATGCAATTTATTGTAAGTAAATAATGCTGTGTTAATGGCTTAAGATACAAGCAAATTGCAGCATGATAAAGATGCAATAAAGACCAATGAGGAACATGGATACAATGAAGGACATGGATCTTAATATTAACGTATCAAAGATCAAAGTATTTGTGTTTCATAAAATGAATAATTACAGGCTACAAACAAGTAGTGAAAAATTGGGGCAAGAGGATGAATTAGTGTTTCTTTGTAAAATGTTTACTGAAGATGAAAAAAATAGATGGAGAATTGTGAACATGCAGAAATTATGATAGAAGGGTATCAATCATGGAGCTGATTGCTGGCTATGATGTAAGTAAGTAAATGAATGGATGGATGAATGAATGAATGAATGAATAACATTTGGCATGAATTGTGTGTGTAGCAAAGCAAGAAGAGGTACAATGCAACCATTTCCTTCCCTATTGATTTCAGCTCTTTCCCTTCCAGCCATTATTTCGTTCTACATGTGGGTCTTTTCTCCTTTTCAAAAACACTTTTCATTCCTGCCCTCACTTATTTCTGCATAGGAGAGCAAGGGTTTAGCGTTTTTAGCATTTTTAGCATTTTCATATAGGTGTAGTGCACATTCTCTACCCCAATGTTTAAACTGCTAATTAAAAGGTAGATCTTCATGTGGCACTGTTCTTGTCTTTTGCCAAACAAATCCAATTACTTAGCCTGAATGATGGGCATCCCTATCACTCATTTAGCTTCATGAATGATAGATATAAAGGAAACAATCTATTAAGCATGGCTACTAGGAAAATTCCATTCAGCAGAAAAAACAGGAAAATTTAAATGGATTGAGGCTGTGCTACTGAAAATGAGTGAGACCTCGGATAGGTGTCCTGGACCAAGGTAATGACATAGATTTTATAGATTTTACATTTACAGGTACATTGTCTCAATCTTTATCCTAAAAACTACAGTGCTGTGGAAGACCTCACACTCAAAGTTTAGTGGAAAGAAAATGCATAAGACCTTGAAGCTAGTGCTCATGAATCTTTAACAAAAACATCTTTTTGCAATAAAATACAAAAAGTAGCATAAAGGTTACTATTAATTCTTACCAAGGAGCCACAATTGAATAAAGATCTAGGATATGCTAGAATATCATTTCTGTTGGTTCCTTGGTGTGAGAGACACTGAATATAATACTGTCTGCCTAAACTTGTGTTTTCCATGCTTCTAAGCTTGAATAAGAATGACAACAGCTGAAAATTTTGGCAGCTCTGCCAGAGGATTGTGATGTGATTGGATGTGTCATGGTAAAGGCTGTGAATGTTTAGAGTTCATATCATATTCAGTTAGAAGCAATTTCAGGTCATATTAGAAGAAAAAGCAGCAATTTATTTTATGTGACAACAATGAATTTTAATCAAAGGATATATTCAAAATAAAGTCTAGGTGTTTTTTTTATTATTTTTTGCCTGATTTAACAATAGGTAAGGATTTTCCTTTCCTGGTTTTTCTTCTTCTTTTTTTTTTTTGCAAGACCCCTTTTCATGTTAGTACATTACAAGCTGCACTCTTCAAATAAGACACCAATAAGTCCCACTGCTGCTTAGATTTCTCATTCTGTCTCTAAAGTCTTTGACAGAGCTGTGAAATAAATGCGATTTGATTCTGCATTGTTATGGAAGCATAATTTCCCTTTTTTGCTTAAGTGAGCTCCTAGTAACCAATAAAAAGAAAATGGTATGAGGAAGACTGACAACTGTGTTCCCTGCAGCAAATTTGCAGTCAGTGCTTAAAGAGATTCATCAGAGATGTTGCCAGTTCAAGAGGGGAAAAAAATCCTGTTTAACAGAATTCTCTAAAAACCAAGAAGATTTGCTCACAGGAGTAATAACTTTATTAAGTCAATGGATACAAAGATAGACCACAGATACCTTCATCTTGAGATATGAAATCACTCATCAAGTCAGTGGGGGGAGGGAGAGAGTAGGTTAAGAGCCAGGTGGACAGAACCAAGTGAACTCTTAATGTGCATAGAAGATACCAGAATCATAGAATCATAGAGTTGGAAGGAACCTTGAAGGTTTTCTAGTCTAACCCCTGCTCAAGGCAGGAGTCTTATACCATACCAGTCAAATGGTGGACCAGTCTATTTTTGAAAATGTCCAGTGATGGAACACCCACGATCCCAGGGGGGCAAGCTACTCCATTTATTGATTGTTCTGTTAAAAATGTGTCCTTACTTTTAGGTTGCATCTCTTTTTGATAAGCTTCTACTCAACATTTCTTGGCCTGTCCTCTGGTGTCCTAGAGCAGGGGTAGGCAAACTTGGCTCTTTTACACCTTGTGGACTTCAACTCCCAGAATTCCTGAGTCAGCCAA
>JANHZT010010915.1:271646-284377 GCA_032468215.1 Stegonotus admiraltiensis
CTTGTGGACTTCAACTCCCAGAATTCCTGAGTCAGCCAAGCTGTCTTAGGAATTCTGGAAGTTGAAGTCCACAAGGTATAAAAGAGCCAAGTTTGCCTACCCCTGTCCTAGAGAATAAATCAATCCCCTCGTCTTTGTGTCAGCCCCTCAAGTGCTGGAAGATAGCTATCATGTTCCTCCTAATCCTTCTCTTTGATGGGTTAATACCTAGGCCTCTCAACTGTTAGTCATATGATTTAGCCTCCAGACCTTTTATCATCTTTGTTGCTCTTCTCTGCACACTTTCTCACGTTTTTTGTATTGTGGGACCAGACTGGATGCAGTATTCTAAGTGTGGTATCACCAGTGTGGTGTAATAGCAGTGCTTTCACTTCTCATTGTCCTGACTTCAATACTCTTTTTATATGAAAAGCATCTGCTTAAAAACACAAAGGGCTCTCTCTCAAAATGATATCTAGCTCAGCAGCAAAAGCTGAGAGTGCTTTCTGCTGATGAAAGATTCTTTGATACATAAAAGGCTGCAAAGGAGGGGATCTGGATTTGCCAATTCCTTCTCATTCTCACAACCCCAGATAGTCTTAAACCTGCTCCAGAGATTGAGGATTCACCACAAACCCATAAAAACTGCATGGGGAGTGGGAATCCAAGAAAATCTCCTTTGTTATTCTGTGGGTAGAGGTTTCCATTTGTTCTTCAGGTTTCATTGGGGTAACATTATGTATATATGGAATATTTATTAAAAACAACTATTGCCAGTCTGAATTTCCTCTGGGACAGACCTGCAAAATTTGGAGTATACAGTAAGTTTTGATATAGTTGGTCGTTTCTCCATTTCTAAGACAATGCTAAATCTACAGCATTGTGGAGGGCGCAAAATGACGACTATTTTTCAGCCAATGCAGTTATGCTGTTGCTTTCAATGGCAGCAAATAAAGAAAGAGAAAAACTTGAAAAAGAAACTCTGCTGTTGCTCATGCTGACCATGAAATTGTCCCCATTTAGTGAAACAGCCTAATTTTTCTGCCTGCCAATAGTTTGGAGAAGATATGCATACAACTCTAGTCACAATTAATGTTATTCCCCACAGCTTATGTGTAGTAAAAAGGAATAAAAGAAATAATAATCTTTTTATATTAACCAAATTTGCTTTAATGTTCAACTCTTGAAAGCATTATTCCACCACTACCTTTATATGAGCAAATGTCCTAATTTTCTCTGTATTGTAAGAAAAACTGGATTCATCTATGCATTTTTACTTTCGCATTGATTCTGCATTTCATCCACTGGGCATGAAGGGAATCATGCCGTTTGTTTAATATAATTGCAGCAGTGAATCAATATAGCAAGCCCTGATGTCAGTAAGACTTGACAACTGTTTGGAACATTTATACTCTCCAAGTGTTTCACATGCATTATTTAACTGTAATTGTATAAATTAAACCTATAATATTCTCTCCTGTATTGCAATTAGGACTATTTTGAGAAACTCTTAAAAATATCTTCTTCTTTTGGAAATCGTGTTAACAACTTTGGATGCAACAGAATATAGGAGGATGAATGACTACGAGGGGCAAGGGATGTTATAGCATGGTCTCAAATTGAAGGATTATTTTTTTCTTTTTACCAGCACAAAAGAAACTGTCACAAGCTTCCTACTTAATTAACACACTTGAGAGCAGGTATGTTTTTTCTTTTGTTGAAGATAATATAAAAGGGCAGAAGCTAGGAGAAGTTTAGTATGTTTGTTGGACACTGCTGATATTGTGTCTGTACTGCATAGCCTGAATGTACTGTGTGAATCCAAAGACTGCCAGAGATGATTCTGCAGTTGAGATCCAGCAGAAGCAAAGAGGATCTTCAAGAGGGATCTGCAGTGAATTGGCTGGTGGGAAACACCTCAGAATTTGGAAAGGACAAACCAACATATATATCAGCAAGAACAGAGACAGCCTGACAAATGTGCTGGAATAACCTTCTTCCTGTTCTCTCTTCTTGTTCTCTCTAGGGTAAAATCAAGTCTGAGAAATGAAATTATTGAAGCTGTTGTATGAAGTAGGCATGTCAGCTAGGATAAGAAACAACATTGTGAATCACTGAGGGAAGGATAGAAATAATTAAGAAACTGCATAAACTTCCCATAGTCTCTATTATTTAGAGGAAAACAGAGAGTAAGTATGAATGGAAAGTTCCTTTCCCTTTCCCCACTTTCTGACAAATGGAGGGAGTGGTAGGATTGGGAATGGATCTAAGCAAAAGATAAAATGAATTAATAACAGAAGAAATTTGCTGCAGCAAAAGAAATAAAGAATTTGGAACCAGAGACAACTCTGAAGTCTGTTCAAGAAAGTATTGCAGTGTTATGAGTGGACCTGGATATTCAAGAAGTTATTAGCAAGAAACAACTGTGAAGACAGATGGAATGATGACATCTTCAATTAAACCTAATATAATAGAGGAAGAATTAAAGAATATATCATCTGATTTTTTTTTACTTGATATTAAATTGGTATTGGCTTTTAGCAATCACATAGGTAGATGTTCTTCATGATGATCAGTCCAAGGCCAGACTTTCAGGTTTTCCTCTGGTGCGCTCACTGCCACTGTAACCGAGTCCATCTATCTTGCAGTTGGTCATTCTCTTGTTCTCTTTCTACCACTTTTCCCAGCTTGGAGTCTGCTTCAGAGAACTAGGTCTTTGCATAATTTGAACTTGGTCATTTATGCCTCAAGTGAGAACTGCCTTGATTTGCTCAATGATCCACTGGTTTGTTTTCATGGCTGTCCATAGTATGCTCAGGAGTCTTTTCCAAAGTTCAAAAATGTCAATACTTTTCCTATCCTTTTTCTTCAAAGTCCAATTTTTACATCCATAGAGTGACACAGGGAATATCATTGCTTGCACTATTCTGATCTTTGTTGATACAGATACATTAAATCACAGCAGCTAAAGCTATTTTTCAAGATTTTTGTGGCTGTGGTACCACATTCATCTATGCCATATTTATTGAGTGCCAGTCCCTTTATTATTAATGGTTAATCCTAATTCGTTATGTTCATTGGCAATCCTAAAGTTGATGCTGGTCAACCTGTTACCATTTGTTTGACCTTCTTCATACCAGATTTTAATCCCATTTTTCATTGTGACAACCTCTAGGTAAAAATCTTTCAACTCACTTTACAGCATCAAGAAGATAGGTCCTAGGTAGAGTCTTAGAGTTGTTGTTGTTGTTAGCTGTGAAGTCATATCTGACCCATCGTGACCCCATGAACAATGTTCCTCCAGGCTTTCCTGTCCTCTACCATCCTCTGGTGTCAATTTAAGCTCATGCCTACTGCTTCAGTGACTTCATCCAGCCACCTCGTTCTCTATCATCCCCTTCTTTTTTTTCCCTCAATCTTTCCCAGCATTTGGCACTTCTCCAGGGAGTCCTTCCTTCTCATTAGGTGGCCAAAGTATTTCAATTTCATCTTCAGGACCTGGCCGTCTAAAGAGCAGTCAGGGTTTTACATTTAAAAAGGAGACTTGTTTGTTTGTTTATTTGTTTACATTTAAATAATTTATAGGTGCCTGACTCCCAATGACTACAGCTTTTTTTTTTAAAGTACAAAACACAATACAATACAATAATAGGAGAGTTTAAAAAGTTACTAATGGCATTTAAAGAAATGCCAGCAACTATTACAGATATGGGAATGGTTTCTCCTTCTCTACTTCATGGCAAAGAAAGCTCTAAGGATATTAAAATTTCATAATTAACAGAATAGGAGGCTATAGAATCATTTATTGTAATTTATGAGGAGGTGGTACCTCTATAAGGATGGCTACTAACATTTGCAAGCCAGGAAAAAAAATGGCCTACAAATATTAGTAGCCATCCTTACAGAGGTTTTATTCCAGATAGCTACCAGAGATGTTACAAACTATAATAAAGTAAAATAGACAGTATTATATTGATTTGATGTAATAAAGCATACATATGGGCAGAGATTTGGGGAACGTCCGTGCATAACTCAAGAAAGGGCCAGAGAATTGTGGATTCCCTTGATAGACAGTTAGTAAGTGGTTCCTTAGATAGATTGTAAGTGGTTACAACTAGGGGGGAGGAATCTGGAATAAATAGTGGGACAGGCAGTATTAAAATGTTGAAAACTGAATCAGAGCCTGTAGTACCATCAGAAACAGGTCAGCATGTGGTTGAATTAGCTGAATGTTATAGCTGTCTAGAGGATTAAAAAGCAAAGAAAAACTGGCTAGTTATTGGAAAGGCACCAGGAACCAGAGGTTTTCTTTCTTTCTTTCTTTCTTTCTTTCTTTCTTTCTTTCTTTCTTTCTTTCTTTCTTTCTTTCTTTCTTTCTTTCCCTTTCAGGCACTACAGAAAATGCTGATGATAAAAGAAGAGACTGGACATGCAAGGACCAAGAAGGAGCAATGGCTGGATAGGCAAAGAAATAAAGAAGCCATGGCTACAAAGCAGAGGGGATTGTGGGGTGTCACTAACTGACTGAGGAGAATTCCAAGAGAAATCCTTTTGGAATTAGTTGAGAGGAGAGGATGCGCAAACAAGAAACACATAACAGCACAGCCATGGATTGACCAGCAGTGCAGAGCAAAATGCTGAGGTGCTGGGGGACGGGGAGGAGTCTAGATGGCAAAAGTTATAATAATCTCTTTCCCTTTCTGTTTCTTTCCTCACCCCTGCTAGGCTTTTCTCACATGGAAGCAAAAATAAAGCTATCTTTGGAAGGAGTTAGTGCTCCAAAGCCTACAATTAGATAAGTAACTGTGGCAGAAGAGAAGAGGTATAAGATGTGCTTGTTTCCAAATTAAGAAGGTTTAAGGAACTAAACCACACACAGAATATTTTTGTTAAGTTAGTTTACATCTAGATAATCATTTCTTGCACATAAAATAGGAACAGGACTTTGTCTGCGCATGACACATACAAGCTTTCATACAGGTTGGATTTGGGGATTTTTTGAAATAATAGGCATATATATTCATCCCAGGAAAAGAAAACATCAGTTTAGGTATTGATAGTTATAAATGAAGAGGATGCGCTAAGAAACACAGTTATTAAGTGAATACTTAATGAGAAAAAGAAAAATAGGGCATTAATAGGTTACCTGGATCAACAGTGGCACAGTTCTGAGTTATAAATTATAAAGTTGATCTGATGATTTATAAATAATTTTCTAAATAAAATAATAATAAATAATAAATAATGCTGAGAGCTGTATGGAGAACAGGATTTTTGTGCTCTATCTTTAAGGAAAAAGGTATTGTATGAGCAAATAGGTGTGTCTGATTATTATTCAGAAAGTTGCTATCAACTACCTCTTCATATCATTGCTATCATGGGGGAAAAAAATCAAAAATCATATTTGATTATAGTTAGTGCCCATAATATATATAATACCCAAAAATTCATAACAAAGATTATCAATAACAACATAACATATGAATTCATTTAGTTTCAGTGCCTTCCCTTTGGAACAATATCTCCCAAAAATATCCATCTTCTATAATATCTCTCGCTCTGATGATGTTCCATAAGTTTTTAAAAATTAGCTTTTCTTCCAGGTTTGGGGGAATGGTGTTGTGGAGCCTCTTTTGTGTGAGGGAACATTTGTTGTCCAGCTGCATTTTTTTTTAAAAAAATGTTTTTCTTTTATTGTTTTCTACTTTTGCTGTAAACTATCCAAAATAATTTTGGACCAAGATGGTCTCTAAATCTCAAAAATAAATAAGTTTGAATTATATTTTCTGACCAACCCTATCAGACAAGCCATGTTAATTCATCAAAAATATATATTATTCCCAATATATAACATTTGAAAAATATTTAAAATGGCATGATTGCATTTGCATGATTTATTATGAATTATTCTTCTATTACTATTCTGAACATCAAGTAATATTTATGAATTATTAATTCCAGTTTGGAAATATGTCCATTAACAGAAAATTTTAATGGTCACCTTTGCTTTCTTATTCATCTTGACATTGTGTCTGCACACAATACTGCATCTTCAAGATGGTGGAATACAGGCAAAAATTAGCTGGTTTGAAAGTTTTTAGATCACAAATTTTAGAACATTTACTTAGAACAATATAAACATGACTGAGATAAGAGGGGGCTTTGGTTACAACTATAATATCCCTCCACCCAGTTGTGCAAAAAATGATCAGTACAACATTTTGGGTTAACAGAAATGGTACTCATATGGATATGAGTAAAGCTGGTAATGTAGTTTATGTAACTTAATCTCACTAAAAATATTCTATTTAAAAATATTTTGTGAAAAACTCAACTGATCAAGGCCATGATGGGTAAGACCTTTGATGACAAATAGGGCTTCTGGAAGATTGTGAATTAAAATGTAAGAGGAATAAATGGTGAAGAATATGAAGAAATTGAATGGAATAAACTGTTATTGAAATTGAATACTAATAGAATTAGTATATATAGCATTGCATGATTCAATGGTCAAAGAATTTTGGGTATAATATAATGCTTGAAAAATGGGGAAACATGTGGACAAGGTGTTTAAATGTTACATTAAATTATAACGTAAAAGAAAAAATTTATAAAATGATGTACTGTGGATTTTTCACACTGGATACATTGTCAAAAATGTATAAAGGTATTTCAAATATATGTTGGAAATGTAAATGTAAAGAAGGAACTTTTTAATAATCTTTGGTGGACCTTTGATAAAGCAAAGAAATATTCAGGTAGGATTCATATCTTAATACAAGAAATTCTTAAAGTGAATATGAAGATAAAACCAGATACTTTCCTTTTAGGTTTAATGGACAAAGAACTTGAAAAAAATGGAACTTTGGTGCTACATATGCTGATAGCAGCAAGAATGCTCTAAGCACAAAAATGGAAAGTCATTTTAATTCCCACAATGGATGACTGATTGCAAAGACTGATGGAATTAGCAGAGATGGCCAAATTGATTGCCTTAGTCAAAGAAAAGAATACATCTAATTTTGTTTCCACTTGGAAACCACTTCTGGACTTTGTGCTTGAGAGGGACAATAATGAAACTTTCACTTTGAGTTTTGCTGATTAGATAGGTTTGTTGTTATAGAAATAGGTAGTATATACTACTATACTACTTTTACTATTATGTAAAAGTAAAAAGTTAAGGTTGTATGTTATTATCTTCTATTGTACTAAAAAGAGTTGGAAGTCAATGCTTTTCTTTCTTTTTCCCTGTTTTCCCTTACGCTTTCCTCTTTTTCCTTTTCCTTCCACTACTTTCTCACAATTTTCATTTTCCTTTGAATTTTATATTCAAAGAAACTAATAAAATTCTTGATTTTTTTTTTTGCTATTTAGGTATCCTTATTCAATACTAATTGCAATGGAATTGATGTCTATCATACTGTAATGTTTTAAATTAAGGCTTTCTTCAATCAGATCAGTAATAGAAAAAGAAAAGAAAATGATAATTATCCTCAGTAAATCAACAAGTATAATTTTTTGCCTCATCTGTTCAATTAGGTTCTCTTTATCGCTTTTAGGACTTGTGTGGAGCATAATTACATTATACGTCATATTTATGTAGAAATATTGAAAATTCAAAAAGGTTCACAGATGTTTAAGCATCACTGTGTTTCACTTAGCAACTATAAAGAGCAGAATACAAAGGTACCAACATTCTGAGAAACATTCATTTGCACTGAATGAATTTAAATCTTTAGGAGCAAATAAAATACATGCCATATACCCTAAGGTTAAGGCTAACTGAATATTTATCAAAATTAGCCTTTTTAGAAATAATGGAATGTGACTAAAGTGCCCGATGACTATTTTCATCTTGAATGTCAACAGCAGATGATAAAGACATCACTTTAAGTACCTTGAAAACAATATACTTACCAGAAATCAATTAACTTGTTAAAAACAAGGGCTGCAAAACTAATCTATATATTTTTTTAAAAAAATTGTGAAACTTCTTCAGTAGAGAATGAAGATCTATAGATGCAGTATATCTTCATTTCATGACTTCATTCAACAAAGAGCCACAAAGTAATTGAACGTGAGCTGCTTGGTATGATAATTAAAATGAGAACAAAAATAATGTGGAAATTGTATTAAGTATTATTCAGAGAGTTAGCAAGTGGGCTGTCTCAAGATTGTGCAAGTTCATGTACTTTCAAAATTTACATGAATTGATTAAAGAAATAGAAATAATATCAGTTATCAGTTCTTAGATAACAGGGTGGGATATTTACAGTAAACGCTTAGAAGTACAGATACAGAATAGGGGATTATTATGTTCATCTCTAAGCAGCATACCTGAAGGATTCAGACAAAGCAGGACAGCTCCAGAAAGAGACAGTGAGGACAAGAAGCATAAGTATAAATCTTAGGAAGATAATTAAAGAAATTAAGAATGTCTAGCCTTTAAGGCTCAGGGAGGAAATGTAAGTCTGTTTTATATCACCGGGAAGATGTTCAAGAATTTTTATATCCCAAAATGAGGATGCAGAATAACAAAGGGCAGATTCTATTTATGCAGAGAAATTATCGACTCCAACTCATTCTATTTGTACAAAAGGAGGTTAGTTGAAACCTATAATAAGAGATGTTTTAAATTGCATCTCTACACTGAGTGGATTAGACTTGATGATTTAAATGGCCCATTCCAAATCTTGATTTATCATATTAAATAAAAAATTGAATTGAATTAAAATAGAAGTTATTTCTTCAAGAAATATTTTCAGACTGTATCTCTATAGATAAAAGCATGATATGTTCTCAGTTTTATTCTTAATACCTACACAAATTATAATACCATGTATGATGATAAAACTAGTTTATTCTATGACATTTAACTTCTGGAAAATCCTATTTACCAAAGGACATGTATACTTCACAATATGTATCTTAATATTGAGAATCAGAAGTGCAAAAATGGACAAAAACGTATTTCTCTTTAGTTGCTGTTAATTCACTAGAAAATAGGTTTAATATTTTTTATTTGGTAACTGTGATCTGATAAGCTTATATATCTTTAAAAATGGGATGTAAGGTATATTTAGAAGAAATTTTATTTTTATTATCGCAGTTCTGACTATTCCTGTTTTGATACTGCTTGGCAGTTAAAAGAGTAAACCAGTTTAAAATGATTGTGTTTTTCTAATCTCTAGAAAAGGAATTAAATCTTTGAATGCTTTGGGCCGGAGAAAATTATAGTAATTCATTTATAAGACTCAAGACCTTACTGGCAGTGATAGGCATGCTCTCTTAAACTATCCAGCTCTTTGTTTTCTTTAATTGACAAAGTTGAAATAAATAATAATATATTAGATACAAGACAAGCTAGGAATGAAACATCACACATAGCCTTTCCTATGTTATGCAATAGATGACAAAAGTTGTATTCCATCATAAATCTATTTTTTTAACATGGTTCATTGAAAATAATTGTTTAGTTAGCACAATGAATAGTCCATGTATCACTCAAAATCAAGCAAAATTAGAATGTGATGTGTGATGCTAAAGTAGACAATTCTCTCTAGAAACGACAGAGATAATACAAGGTAGATGAATATATATTTAATGCACGTAATGGAGCTTCTAAATGAGGTGGGCAATCTTATCCTGCATGCTCAGCAGTTTGCCTTATGGCAGCTAATACAGCAACCTTTGGCCTTTAAAGGCTGTCTAGAAAAACTTTCTAAACATTGAGTATATATGCTAAACAAAGAGAAAGAAACAAACAGCTGCCAGATGGCATCAACAGACTGCTTCAAATTAGCAAGTTAGTGTTAAGATTCTGTACACTCCATTGTGTCTCTAAAACACCCAATTCCCTTCACTAGTATGTTTAATATTCTGACAGATGGCTAGTGAGTTAACCTATTAAATTACATCTATTTTCAATGACAGAAGGTCTGTTATATAAGGTAATTATTGTCCCAGAAAAGCTGCTTATCTAAAAAAGGATTGCATCATAAAGAAGAGAGGATTATAATTTTGTTCGAAATTCCTCCTGAACTCCCTAAGCCTTTTCCTTTAATACATACCAGCATAGTTGAGTTTTTCATAAAAGACTACAAGTTGTATTATTAAATTAAGGCAACATTTAAAGAAATTGAGATTAAGTGAAAGGACATAAACACTATATATTTTCGGTTGGCAAAAACTATACTATGCCGAGGTGTATATATCTACATGCACATGTATCTATCTATGTGTACTTGAATGTGTGCACATATGTGCAGTACTTATTCAGTAATACACACAATATTCAAGCGCAAAGGTTGTCCATGTCTGCCACATACAACCTATCTAATCATCTATACCATGTGATAAATACAGATAGTAGATTACCATTAAAAAAACATGTGTAGAACTGTCAACTTTTCCCAACCTTGTGAGTTTCCCTCGGCATAGTGTAAAACCTATAAGACATGAATCTAAAAAAGACTGACCAGCATGTCCAGAGTAAGGCTAACATAAAAACAGTTTTCTTATTCCTTCCATTGGGTGTTAAATATCATTTCTGAATATCATTAATATAATGTCTCTACTCATACAGTTTTCCAGTATCACAGTAGTGATAACATTATAAAATGTTAAAACAAAGTATTGTATTCTCACAGACATTGTCTTTTAGTAAAACAGAGATGTGTCAGAAACAATAAAAAGCTATAAAAAGGTATAATAGATTTAACTATGTATTTAATTTCTTTTGCATATCACTTCTTTCTACTTTCCTGTGATTTGGACAATACTATTTAACCCAAAAGGAAATAGTGTGATGGATATGTATGTATGCATGTGGAGTAGAATCTATACATACATAAATGCAGTGACACACATGCACAGACACATATACACATATCATATCATGTATTATAGAGTGCACTGTTGTGGGATGCGTGCCCAACCTTTGTTTCTGAACTGCTGCATATATTTTTGTTGATATTTTCTTTATGTTCAGAGGCAGGAAGGCAAGATAACCTTGCTAATGTTTGCCAATAATGTTCTGTTGGAAACAAAATGAGTTCAGAATGAGGAGGTGGGAATGAGAGGTGGGGTAGGGAGGGGAGATGAAGAAACAGATGATTCCTCTATTTTACAAGTACAGGTTGTTCAATTAACAGATGGGATAGAACAGTTGCAACCCACACAATCCATATGTGTATTAAGCAGATAATTATGCTCTAACATTTCTACACTATCTAGTACGTTGGTGGATATGTTTGTCTAAAGTTTTCAGATATAAATAAGCCACAAGATGAGAATTATGATCAGAAAATTCTTTCCATGAGTTGGAAAAAGCAAACCAAATTAGCCAAAACTATCAACCAAATCTAAAAATGTACCATTAAGGCACAGTGATTCACTTGGTTATTGTCCACCTTTTATAGCTGACACATTCCTATTTTCCTGTCAACTACAGAGGGTTTTTAAAAAATCATTCAAATTAGCTAAACCACGGTAAAAATAAAAGAATTAACTCATTTTGGGAATCAGTCCACATCTGACATTACATTTTATATAGTGTACTTTGTTAGCACATGCAATTAGTGGACTATTTATATAAAACCTGCCGCACATTTTAAGAACAGCCATGTATTCTGCTATATTTTGTTGATGGGATGACAGAATTTTTAGGAATATGTTTGCTTAGCTTTTTTTAAAGAACTATTCAAGTAGCAGACAGCAACAGACTTCAAGTGCCGATCTTTCTACAGTCAGAAGTCCACACAGAAAAAAAAAATATTTGTGGGAGAGCTGTCTGAATAAGTTTTTTTGAAGTTTCATATGAAAAGAACATCTACAGTATGCAAAAATGGACTTATATTTCCCATGTCCTTTTTTTATGTATGTTAGCAAATGCTTCAAATGAAAACAATAATCATTAGAAGTTTGAATGAACTGTCAAGAACAATATTAGACTCATCTTATTTCATTTTTTTGATCAGATTATTTCCTTAGCAGATTGTGGAAATCCTGTGGATGCAGCATTCAGCAAAATATTCAGCAATATTCAACAAAGAATCTGACAAAGTATCAGATCAGATTCTGATTCCCAAACAAATTAAGCATGAGTTGGATGATGTACCACTTTACTTCTAACAAACAAAGTCAATAACAACCATGTGATTCACTTAACAACAATGGCAAAAAGGTTGTAAAATCAGATGTGACTCACTTAATGACCAATCACTTTGTGATAATAACTGTAGAAAGTGGTTGTCAGTCAAGGACTACTTTTACTCAGTATAACTTTGCAAAGAATGCTCATTTCTAACAATTCTTTATGAAATTGGAGAGAGATATCAAGAATAGTGCCACAGGTTTAATTCTGTGTCCAGCGGTGTTCGAAATTAATGACTTGAATGATGAAGAAGTGGAAACTTTGCAAATGATACTAAACTGGATTGGATGCCTGATATTCTAGAAAACAGAAACAACATACAAAATTATAAAAAATGTTAGAGAAGTGTGAATGAGGGAGACAATGCAAAGATATTCCTTAGGAAGAAGAAATGAAATACAAGATACAGAATGGGAGATACCTGATGCATATTAAAAGGAATGTGGAACAGCAGTGTGGTATGACTCTTAAATTCAAATCATGAAAAGCTGGACCTATTACATTCTGTGTATACCCTAGGCCCGTGATGGCGAACCTATGGCACGGGTGCCACAGGTGGCACGCGGAGCCATATTGGTGGGCACACGAGCTCAGCTCC
>JANHZT010010918.1:10561-21105 GCA_032468215.1 Stegonotus admiraltiensis
TGTTATGATAGCTATTTCAAATTCAACAAATTGCCCTCAAAGGACGCTACAGGGTTGGAAATGTGAGGTCTGTCAATTGCTCACCACTGACTAGAATACTAGCAGTTTTATTTTGGGTTTTTTTTAAGGGCATGATCAGGATTGGGATGCAGACATCTTTCCGAGAACGCTCTGGATTAAACCCAAGTTTCCCATCTAATTCTATCCTGTCTTTGCTTCCACAATTCAAGTGAAATATCTGTACACTTAAGTAAAGAATATTTCATCCCAATTTAGCCCCAAACCCAGCTATTTGTTGGTTTTCAGAACAAATCCATCACAGGCAGATTAACTCTCTCCAGCCCCCAACTCCTCTTCCTACAACTGTGTTAGCACCACCTGGCTGCTGAGGAATTGAAAGAAAATGACTGACATGTTACCACAACATTCTTACTGGCAAGGATGAATTAAAAAAAAAAACCCCACCCAATGGTAAGTTATATGCTTAGCAGAATAGAGATGAAACCGCAGGGCATCAGCATAATGTTAAAGGCTTTGTCATCTCAGCATTCTCAGAGCTACAACAGAGAGCATCGTACAGATGTTGGGCATTATAGCTTAAGTAATTTTTAAAAATACAGGCAGTGCTCGACTTACAACAGTTCATTTAGTGACCGTTCAAAGTTACAACGGCACTAAAAAAATGACTTACGACCATTTTTTCCCTTACAACCAATGCAGCATCTTTACAGTCACACAACCAAAATTCAGACGCTTGGCAACTGCCCCATATTCATGATGGCTGCAGTGTCCTAGGGTCACGTGATCCGCTTTTGCGACCTTCTGACAAGCAAAGCTAATGAGGAAGTCAGTCTCGGCTTGCTCCAAGCCCAGAGTCGCTAACCCGAAGGAAAGGAGTCCAATCAGATGGTTTATTAGCAATCGTGGTTTATTAGCGCTCCTGGCTGGCTGCAGTCAAGACCGAGTTGTTGGAAGTTACACAAAGTCGTCGCTGGGAGCCACCGCCTCCCAGTCTTTCTTAAATAACCCGCCGTTACGCAGCCACCAATCACCGATACTTCCGGGGTTTGTAGCTCAGAGCTACATGCCACGCAGAGCCGCCTAAACCCGGCCGCAGTGTGCACGACCGCCTGAACGCTTTTACACCCTGCAAGCCGCCACCATTGTGTGCCCCTACCACCCCCCTGGGGACAGATGATCCGAACAGGTGGAAGGACCTTCCTCCCGGCCTGGGATGACAGCTTCTTCTCAAGGGCTGAGGGTAGGATGACAGCTCCGCTCCCCCACTCCTACAGCACTCGATTCGACTAATGAGCTGTCGAGCCGTTGCAAACCTCGACAGTCAGATTCACTTAACGACCATGTTACTAACTTAACAAAATGATTCACTTTCTCACGGCCGAAGAGGTTGTAGGAAAAAAAATGCCTTTAAAAGCCTCTGACGATCCCAGCTGAGTTGCCTGATTGTCAGAGGCTTCTAAAAGCATTTTTTCCTGCAACCTCTTAAGGTTGTAGAAAAAATGCTTTTAAAAGTTAAAAAAAAAGTTGACCACACCCACCCATTTGTAGTAACAAATTTTAGATTTCACCCCTGGTTAACTCCCAACTAGCAACAGAATTAGAGACGGAACATATTAGTAAAGCTGGGGAAGCTTATGACAAATTATTTCATTTTCAGTCTAGTTATTTCCTTAGAATTACCGAAATCCTAGCTTCATGCTGTGCTTTGCTTACTATGCAAGAGTGAGTGATCCAGATAGGGCCTACTGTGGAGAAGAATCACAAAATACCATGAAATAATGGACCTAGCACAGAAGGCAGTGTTTCAGGTAGCACTTCATCTGTGTGGAAAGATTGTGCTGAGAATTTGTTAACATTTTAAAGCATTCCTCTTCTTTCTACAGGCTTGTCTATCATTTGAAAAGGGTTATCTTTGATCCCTTTTGATTTCTTAATTTTACTCTTTGTTTAATGCTAGCACTGATATTTCAGCCTTCTCTGTTCCCTTCTTTCCATTGGTTGCCTCTGATTGGTGGGGCGGAGCCAGAATGCACCTCTGGAACTTTTTTCAGATTGCAGGAAAAATGCTATGATCTGCTAAATCACTAGTGTAATTTGTGTTTACGTGGCAAGAGTCATTCCTACTTTAATAGAAATTAGACACTTAATAGACATGAAAGCGTTATTGGCATTAATGGTACATCAGAACAGGACACAGTTGTCTCTGCCTATTAGTCTGGAACAAGTCCTACTAACATGTGAAATGGCAGGCTGTGTTATACATAATGTTTCTGTCTGTTCAAATTGGCATATATTACTGTGGGTTGTTCTAATTCTCACAATAACTCAGACAGTGCCTTGGAATATAGCCACTCAATGCACTCAAGCAGTTTTGAGAATGGAAATGCGGTTATGCAACATATTTCTCTGGCCTTAATCTTGTGAGGCGCAAGCAACCAGAGCTACATATGAAGGGTGTATGTTGGCTACTTTATTCTATTCTACTTATAATACCAGAATCTGCTCAGACTGCTTGCCTTCTCTTGGGAACAAACAGATAAGGTGCCATGGAATTTAGGAAAAGTCATTCTTAGAACTTAGAACTGGCAGATTGGTAAAGTATAAATATAAAGGTCTATCTGGCTTCAACTGCTTTGAGGTACAAGGCACCACTTCTTGCAGTAGCCAAGAAAGGAAGCCCAAACAATTGAATAGTGAGTGAAAGAAGTTCTACAAGTCAGAAAGAAATTAGGCTGGCCCCACACCAATCCCATTTGTTTCAGACAAGGGATCTTCAGTCAACAGCAAAACTGAAAATCTGCAATTTAGAAAGAGAAGTAACCAAAGACCAAGTGAAGCAGGGGTGAAATGCTACCAGTTCGGACTGGTTTGGCCGAACTGGTAGTGATGGTGGCGGGTGGTTCAGAGAACCAGTAGCGACGGCAGCATGAGGCTCTGCCCACCCACCTGGTCATCGTTACTTCCTGGTTTTAACCAGGAAGTAACCTGTTTTTTACCCTCTGTCCATGCACAGAAGGGTTTGCACGCATGCACTTCTAAACCGGTAGGGAAGGTAAGTAGATTTCACCCCTAAAGCGAACCACAGGATTATTGTTGACATAGGCCATGCAGCAAAAAAGATGATGAAGAAGAAGAGCTTCATGCCAGTAAGAGAGTTCACAAGGAGAATTACAGGCCAAGAAACTGTAATTCCCTTCAAACCTTCTGTATACAAGCAGAGCAGAAAGAATTCTATTTAAGCTGTGTCTAGAACAGGATAAATTACATGCCATAAGGAATAACACAAGGAGACAATTGGGTATTTTTGAAGACTGCTAAGCTAGCAAGGTGTATCTCACTTCTTTTCCCCCATCTTCATTTTCTTTACAGAAATTAAATTAAGTAATTATTGAACTAAAATTAAAAGTATTAAGTAAAGTTAATAAAGTGATTACATCCCTCTGCTACTGTTAAGATACTAACTTCAATACTTTGGTTCCTTCAGGTTATTATCGCCAGTATCGCCAAGAGCCTGTATCATTTGGGCGCATTGGATATATGACACCCTATTACTATGTGGGCTGGTATGAGTGTGGTGTAACAATTCCAGGGAAGTGGTAGCTGTGCTGTGGTCCTCTGCAGATCTTAATCACAACTTTTGAAAACCTACCATTGATGGACTTGGAGCAACTACATCTGGGAATGAAAGAAAACAAAAATCCCTCAAAGAAGAAACATGAGAAGCTCACTGGAACTCAATGATGCCCATATCCTTAAATCAATGGTGCTGCTTGGTTATTTTGCTTCAGGACATATATAGGATGAATTTGGGGTTGTCCTGCCTTTTCCCCCTTGGTTGTAATAGGTCTGGAAATGTAACTGAAATGAGCAGTTATCTATGCTCAGTGAAGCCTAATATATTTGATTAACCACACAGGGAAAAAAATGGAATTGTGATATATCTTGCAAGAAGATGACTTAAGCATGCTGTGCTTGCATTATGGAATGTTAACCTTTCCACTGCTATTAATAGAATTCTTTGTTGTTATCCACTTTGGGTTGTGAGCTTCAGAATGTTGGCTTACAGCTGCACTATGTTACAAAACACCCCTGAAAACCAAATGGAAGGGTTGCTCACAGCTTCTTCTGGGGGTTTGCACATGGCTGAACAAAATACCAGGTCACTCTGTAAATTCAGCTAGCACAAACAATCAACAACCAGTACGGTCTGGTTGCAGAAATACTTTTTAAAACTGAGATTTTGTAAAGAAAAAAATTTAGATAAATAATGTTTATGGGTTAATGTTTATGTAAAAGGTGCTATTCATAACAAATCTTCTGAAAATATTCTGTGAAAAATATATTATGCACAATACATTAATCACATATGACTCAGGCTTTTATTTTTGTGGGTGATGTTGAACTCTAGTGAAATAGAAAACGTAGAAAAGGAAAAAAAATGGAAAATTTCAGCATCAAATTCTGAGCATGACATGTTTCAGCAACAGTGGATTATTAGGTCCATATTCTAATGTGACTGAGAGTCCAACATCAGTACAAATTTAAGCAAGTGTACATTAAAGGTACTTTACAGTAGATGCTCTTGCAGCCTAAATCACAAACTTGTTTAAGTGGAAGAGAAAGAGTTTGATTTCAGTGAAACCAAAGGCTGCTTAATCTGCCATATTATGTACATTTGCACAAAAGGAGGCTACCCAAAATTGTAATGTCAGAAGGGTTAAAAAATTAATTCCACCTTTTTCTCCCCTTGCCCACATAGCCTCAGTTATACCCTCCCTCCCTCCCTTGGTGGTTATTATTAAAATACATATTAAATGCAATATAACATAGAATATCACAACTAGTACACCCTGTCCCCTAAATTTGAAAATTTAGATATCTTGAACATCAAATCTTCAGTTGCTGAAACCTTTTTAGACTTTTTCAGACACATATTTGTTTAGCCTAAAAGTCAAACTCCGACAATGAATTCAATTGAACCTGGTGGATTTGAGGCTTATTTTTAATGAAGAACAGTATCAGGTTCCTTTTGATGAGATGAAAGTTTCAAAACAGTTCACAATATCGCTTGAAGGTCACATGTTTCAAAAGAAGAAGAAAAATGAGGGAACTCCAAACATAGCTTAAGTCATTCAGATTTTGAGTATCTCATTATTATTTTTCAGAAGCAAAGCCCCTCACCAACAATATTACACAGACCTGGGCATTTTACTGCCCGCAGGCCATATCTGGCCCTTTTGGCTGTCCCTGTCCGGCTTGTAGAATCAGCGGAGCATCCGCAGGGGGGGGTTGGCGTCAGTAGTGGGAGCTAAGTGGCATCATCATTGGCAGGAGGTGGGGGGGTCAGTGGCCCTCCACAACAGTCACAGTTGCTCATGTGACCTCTTGGGAAAATCAATTGCCCACTTCTGATTTAACATATAGCTAGATATTATGTAGGACTTATTTTCACATTTTAATTTATGTTGTTAACATCCTAATCCCATCAGTATGGCAATACTTTCTTGTTCTTTAAGAAGAGATAGTTGAGATACTTTGCAGTGCACATGTGGAACCAAGCTGTTTATGTCACATCCTTCCTGTATAACCAAATTGTTAAAAATAATGATGTAGCCTCTGCTCAGATGAACCACGTGAACACACAGAATTCTCATATGTGTTTAAAAAGTACAGGATGCAGATACAGCTGTATAGATACTAAATTGGTATTCTTTTGCTTTCCAATTTGTTATGCAGCTATTTTTAGTAGGCTGATGATGATATGCCTGGCATATTTAGACAGACCCTGCAACCTAGCTGGATGAAAGTGTCTTCCTTCCCTTTTTCTTTCCATTTCATATGGAAAATCTAAATAGAAAGTATAATTTTTTTTTTGCATTGCACAATTGTGGCAGTGTTGGTCAATTACAGTCATTCAACACCATGCCAAAATTACAGTAATGAGGACAGACTTTACATCTCCGTAGCATTGGTTGGGTGACACTACATGATGTTACAAGTAATCAGTAGGAAATTGTTAAAGTGGGTGTACTTTTTTGTACTAAATAATACTTTCTGATACCACTTTATTGAGTAGTGGTCTCTCCATTAAAGACCAAAAGTTTTGGGAAATAAAGCAACTGAAAAAAAATATCATGAAGAATGCTTGATTTTAAGTCAAACTTGCAGGTTCTCCCAGCAATAAACAATAAAGAATTGGAAACAGCCTCAGAGCTGGATGTAAATAACCAATTTCCAAAGTGTGACAAAGTTTGTGGTTTCCAGGCTTCCATGTCTTTGAGCCCCGATTGCTACTGCCAATGGAGCCAAATATGGCTACTGTATGAAAACACTGGAAGGCATGATTGTTTATTATTATTTCTGGTTTATGTCCATACTTTACATATTGGATTTTACTTTTCACTTATCTCCATTAAAACCAGAATTGCATATTCCTGTGCCAATGCAGTATTTTTCTAGAAAAAGATAGTTGAGGGTTTGTAAATGCAAACATTAGGCCTGGCACCAATATGCAACACTCTGATAAAGCAACTTAAGCCTTGCAGAACCTTGACATCACTGATATGGCCTTATTACTGACCTGTAGGTCTCTGGGACATTGTGCAAATGTAATAGCAGACAAATCCCAAAAAAGAAGGCACTGATAAGTGTTTGCAGTATTCCTTCTTGATGTGGTTGCCAGGTATATTTTCATGGGTAGTCCTGAGGAAAGCAGAGAAAGTGCATAATATGGTCAAGATATGCATAACCATATCTTGAATGATGCCATGGTGACTTGTAGCCAGAGCCTCTGTACAAGATTTGTTAATGTAGGAAAATGTCTCCTTAAAAGTAGATTTTATTGACCATCTGTATAAACCTGGAATTCTTTTTTTGGAACATACTGTAAATGGTGCATAACAAGTCACTACTGTAATCCAAAAGTTCATAAACTGTCCCAAATAGGAACATCTGAGCTTTTTCTTGAAAATCACTAGAAAGTTTAAGTCATGGGGGAACTGGGGAATTCTGGGAGTTGAAGTCCACATATCTTAAAAGTTGCCAAGTTTGAAAAACACTGGTTTATGTCCTCCAGCACGTGAAACACTCATAGTTAAATGCTTTCTGGCAGCCTCCATTGGAGAACTATAATTGTAAAACATCCCTGAGTTGCTAAGACCCTACAGTCTTCCCAAATAATCAACCAAGTTGGCTATACTTCCAAGAGAGACTGGCTCAAGGGATCCCTCCTGTTTAAGAAACCGGCAAACACTTTCCATTCAATAATGTTTTCCCAACTTAGACAGAACCTGATTCTCTGCATTTGCTGCTTTTGGAGTGTGGTGCAAAACAAAAGAGTAAGAATCCTGGGTGAAAGTATAGTAACAGTGGCCACTATGTAAATTGTGGGAGTTAATAAGCAGCACCAATATAGGAGATCTTTCTCTATCACAACCAGAGGTGGGTTTCAGCAGGTTCTGACCAGTTCTGGAGAACTTGTAGCAGAAATTTTGAGTAGTTCAGAGAACCGGTAATAAAAATTCTGACTGGCCCTGCCCACATCTATTTTCTGCCTCACCATTCCCAGCTGATTGGGAGGAAATGGGGATTTCGCAGTATTCTTCCCCTGCCACGCCCACCAAGCCATGCCCACCAAGCCATGCCATGCCCACCAAGCCACACCCACAGAACCAGTAGTAAAAAAAAATTGAAACCCACCACTGATCACAACTGATCGTTATTTTTTCCACCTTTTCTAGCAGCATCCTTAAAAAAAAAGAAACAACCCTCCTGGAATATTCATCATTTTTCTAGCCAAGCTATTTCCTGCTACCTTCCTGTATTTTATACTGTGGATTTCAATGCATTCAATATATGAAGACAGCAGGCCATTTATCTCAACTACCAAACACCCCAGTGCACTCTGTAATGAAATGACGGTAGTACAAAAATTCCATTTCCTTTTGCTTTGACAGTAGCCCTTCTGGAAGATATTGCTACAATTTATATATTACTAATGGAAACAGCAATTTCTCTTTGAGTTCAACTGTCATTCTGATTGTTTTCCGGCCTCTTTGCAACCATATTCAGCAATATTTCTCACTTTCCCTCTCATCACATCTTTCTCTAAAGAGACCATGGGAAGCCTGCCACTTAAGCTGATCTCTCTATTTTCATAGATAAGGGAGCTTACCCGTTTTCCTTATTTTCTTTGAAGTGTCAGTATTGTGTCCCTAAGCTCTGAAATAAAATAACTTGAAAATATTTGGTCCTACAGTAATCTATAATCTACATCTGATATTATGAAGGACAAGTGTTCTCTGTTTGAGAGAAATTGAGATTTTCCAGTTGAAGATGCAGTCAGTTAGTTGGGTGGGATGACTAACCACCCAGAATCACCTTCTAGGGGAGATGAGCAGCATAGAAATTTAATAAATAAAATAAATGAATTTTGATATTCCCCAGTGCCACTGGTGCTAAATCTATGTAGAATTGTAGCAATTTCTGCTCTTGTTTTGGAGAATATTCTTGGTTTGGCACACTTCTGAGATCACATTAGAGCAGGGGAGTCCAACCTTCACAACTTTAAGACCTGGGGACTTCAACTCCCAGAATTCCCCCGCCAGCCATGGGAATTGGGGAGGGGGGTTGAAATTGACAAGTCTTAAAGTTGCCAAGATTGAACACCCCTGCATTAGAGCAGCATTCTGGCCTCACTAAAGGAACACAGGTATGGAATTGCTAGCCCAGTGTGACAGCATGAGAAACCAGAAGGCATCAGAAATTTGCCATCGGAGAATACAGATACACATAGAGTTACCAGATTTTTGAACAGGCAAAAGGGGAGATTGGAAATTGGAAAGAAGAACAAATGGAGGAAAGGAAAACAAGCTACCTGTTTACTATTTGTATTTATACTCACAGGAGAAGAAGGGATTACAAGTAAGTAGGCAGGCACACAATGGGGAATACAGCTTGAGAGGAATGTGCCAAGGCCAGCTGGGAGACAAAAGCCTTCAGCATCTAACTGGTTAAATTTCAGGCAACAGCTCAAGACAGCAGTAGGTTACTTAACTAATTAAGGTCACAGAGCAGAGCTTGTTAACCTATGGTTAGCACTTTTTCTGGAAGTGCTACACCTCAGAGAAAAGCAGCACAGGAAGAGATAAGCTTGTTAAATACTCAAAAATTTAAACAAGATTTTCTTTTAAGGCCATGCCTGTCAGAGAACATGAAGATATGTCTTTCTGTTGCCAGAGTTTTCATAACCCTGGATGCACAGAAATATTTACTACTTTGTTTTAAAAACAGAGCTTGAAGAGATGTATGCGTAGTTCTGGACCTGATTAAGTAGTCAGAAATGGTCTAGCAACTGATGGCTGGTTTTGCTCTGTACTTAGTAGGAGTAGAAATCTGGCTCAAATGGTAACACAAAAATATTAACATGCCTAAGTACGTGTAAGGTCCAGTTTTCCAAGCAAATCTGAAAATAGTCAAAACAATTCAGCATAGCCCCAGGTGTGTTTTAATTTTGATTCAGCAGAGCTGGAAGATGGAAATAGTTAGTCATCTGGAAGAGTTTATAGTTCAGAAATATATTCAGGTGTACGTGATCAAACTCAGAACAAAAGGACATGTAACCTTCAATATTCAAAGCAATCTCCTCGGCCTGAGCAACTTTTTGCAGACTTGCTTCTTATTGCATTTAATTACGACTACCTGCTTTATGTTGAATTGTTGTTGTTTTGCTCTTCCAGTCTTTGATTGTTGCTTGCCTTGGATTATACTCTGGAGAAATAATATTTTGCTTCTATGTACCAATTGAAAATGTTGCCTTCTGGAGCTGATTGGAGCCACATTCAAATTGTTTCAGTTTTGCCGACCCCAGTTATAAGTCCATTAACGCTAATCCTCATCCCTCATAAATACATTCCACTCACTTACATGGTAGCATCAAAAAACTTTCCATTATGGCTCTTCTCAAATCTTTGGTGGATCTTGATTTTATAGGTTTCACTTAAAATTTTCAAAATATGTTAGCATTATAAGTAGGGCAATAAAGTATAAAATAATCCTATTCTTCACTTTTTGGACATACTTTATGAAGGAACTGTGGGAAAAGTCATCTAAAGCCTAGTTAAAATCTTACAGAATGGCCAATTTAAAAAAAAAACAATTGAAATGTGGAAAAAAAGAAAGGAAAAAGTCTTACAATCTTTACAAGAAAGGTAGAGTACAACAAATCTGTTCATCTTCCAGCTGGCTTGTTCTTATTCTAAGCATTGGCAATATGATTTTAAAATTAGAAATGCTTTAATATATTCTGAATTGACACCAACAATCTGTTCTTGATTATGTTTATGCTCATATTGGCTGTGCAGTTTAATAGTCTTTTTCTTGCCTTTCCACCTCTTCTACTTTGTGTTTTTATACCTTCATTGAACTGTATTTGTTTCTATTAAATATTACCTTAAATCAGTGGTAGGCAAACTTGGCTCTTTCACACCCTGTGGACTTCAACTCCCAGAATTCCTAAGACAGCT
>JANHZT010010921.1:9190-21820 GCA_032468215.1 Stegonotus admiraltiensis
ATTTAGACAGGCTTTACCTTTTTATTACCTGCTAAACCCCGGGTGGGAAGAACAATAAACAATTTCTTCTCTATTCTAAGCTCTTTCAGAGTTTTCTGGCTCTTTTAAGAATGGTAAATTATCAAAATCTTTATAACACTGCAGTATTTCTTTTCTCCTTCTCTGGGGTCCTCCTACCCACACATAACAGCATAAACTAACCATATCTTCTTTGGTCAACCCCAAAGTCTGAATCATCTTACTGTATGATGGGGCTTCCCAACTTCTAAGTATTTTTCCCTAAAGGACTAGTCGGGTCTATTTACAGTTTGGGATTCTTTCTAATTGTTTTAGTGAACTTCTCACTTTTACTCAAAGTTACATCCATTGTTCTATCTCAGTGATGGCTAACCTTTTTGCTGTCATGTGCCAAAAGTGGGGGGAGTGCGAGGGGGTCATGTGAACATGTGCCCACACCCATAATTCAATGCGCCCCGTGCAAGCGCACACAACACACACACACCTGTGCTCCCCCCCCGCTTTTGGCACGCGATGGCATGGTGGGCCCAGTAGGCCCATTTTTCACCCTCCCCAGGCTCCAGAGGTTTTCTTGCAGCCTAGGGAGGATGAAAACACCCCCCACAGAGGCCCTCCAGAGGCTGGAAATGGCCCTTTTCCCGACTTCCGGAAGGCCTGAAAATCAGCTGGCCAGTGCATGCATGTGCACTGGAGCTGAGCTAGGGCAACGCTCGCATGCCCACAGATATGGCTCTGTGTGGCACAGGTGGCACGCATGCCATAGGTTCGCCATCACGGTTCTATCTCCTCAAGCACTGGATTGTCTCTGCCCTGGGGATGGTCTGTCTAGCTCTTTCTAGCTTGGATCTCCCAGCAGGCACTGGCATATTTTTAAAAATCCAAAATGTATAGAGACTTTTGTTCACACATCATTTGCACCTGGCCAGGGCTCTCATGAGCAAGTTTGAACTCCACTTTTCTTTTTTCTTTTTCCGAGGTGTGCCACCTCTTTCCGAGGTGGTGCAGTGGTTAGAGTGCAAGTACTGTAGCCACTTCAGCTGACTGCTAGTTCAGCAGTTCAGCAGATCAAATCTCACCGGCTCAGGGTTAACTCAGCCTTCCATCCTTCCGAGGTAGGTAAAATGAGGACCCGGATTGTTGGGGGCTATATGCTAACCATATGCAATATGCTAACTTTGTAAACCACTTAGAGAGGGCTGTTTAGCACTATGAAGTGGTATAGAAGTCTAAATTTAAAAAAAGAATTTAAAAAAAGAACTTTTACTGCTGTAACAGTTTTAACGTGTCCCTGGATGGGCAAGCACAGTCCAGAGAGGACATTTCCCTTGGGACCACCTGAGTTGCCCATGGATTAGTTATCAGACTGGAATTATCCTTACCAACTTGATCAGTCCTTTACCACAGCCTAAAGACCGCTAGGGACTTCTCCACAAATCTCAGATTTTCACAGCCCTGAATTTCCCTTGGTTGGTTACCAGACTTGAAACATCCTTACCAACTTGATCTAGTGAGACCTTTATTACACCACCTTTCAGGTGCGGATCACCGCTCCTCTATCATTTCATCCTTTACCACAGCCAAAGACCACTAGGGACTTCTCATCCACACACTTCTCACACAAGTCTCAGATTCTCACAGTCCTACCCAACCCACCAATCGCCTAGGGAGTGCATTCTTATTTTACCAGAACTCTGTTGTAATGACCACACACACAAGAGTTCAGGATATATGTGGTGGTTTATTGTCTTATAGAGTGATCATATATAGTTTATTCCTTCAGCCACAGTGTACTTGTGTCAAAATCTTATTGGCTCACAAAGTCTTCCAGGCAACTTTAACCATAAGATCCTAGGTTAACCATTTACTGTTTGCTTAAGTATTTATAATGCTTATCCATAGTTAAAGTCTAACATATTCCATTTCCTTTCCTCCTGCTCCTCTTATTTACAGGTTTAGGGTCTTATCTCTAATGCCATTTCCTGGCCTACATGAAATAAACCTTCCTCATCTGAGGTTTGCCATCCAAGATAGGAAAATTCCTTCACATAGTTCCTACATTTCTCATCCAAGACGCTTCTTGGTTGAGAAATGAAATGTCTTCAAAGAAAAACCAGAAAGTCCACTTGAAAAAGCACCTTTGGGGTACACCCCAAAGTGTGCCAGTTAGTTTCATAGGTTTCTTCAGTGTGTTTGGAGCTTTAAGCATCCAAAAAATTTGGTTGGGACTGCAGTGTGGCCACTGGTGACAAATTTCTCCTATCTGCACTATTTCCTAAGTTAAAAGTACCCTTGTCTATCAAGTCTACATATATGGCAGCAACTAACTATATTTGGAAGATCCCAAAAAATGTTCAGTGTTAGCCATGATTAGTACTTAATCATTTGGGAAGAACCACCAAAACTGGGAAGTTGAAAAATCATTTCAGAATAAGGCAATGGCAAATCTTTTGTATCATATCAAAAATACTACACAGATGCATCCCATATAAGCCATATAAGGCACCAAGCAAGTGCTCAGATTGTATCTCTTTTCTAATACAAATAAGCACTAATACATGCTTAATAACATTTTACACATCTTGCAAGTGGATTAAATCCAAAATGCATAGGCCAATTGGCTTTTATTTTTCATTATTCAGATATTCCATGAAGCCAAGAATGTCACTGAATTGGGGGCAGTTTTGGAATCATTTCATTCATTCTGTCGCTTTTTGCTAGTGAGAACGAGAGAGCAGATCTTCCAGAAACATGTTTTTGTTAAGCATTTGAATCTGTTTCCATCACTGACCATGAGCAATGGGTTATCACCTGCCTGGGCCCTTTCTACTCCTTTCTACTCCGGCTGACAGTCAAATACCATGATCCCAAATCCTTAATCTCTAACTACATTGACACCAAACATTACCAGTTCGATTGAAGCAACACAAAAATCATTGGCCATGCTAACACCCACCACGCTCTTGAGTTCATTGAAGCCTGGCACTCCACAAGCAATTCCATCAACAGACACATTGACCTACAACCATCCTACAAACCCCTCAGAATCCAAATCAACTGCACAGCCAACCAGAGATAGCACCAACCCTCAACCAACCCATACAACCCACACACACACCAGCAGTTCACCTCCCAATGACCCTGACCTGATGTAATCTCCTTATCACAAGATCCATCACAAAAGTCACTGATGACTCACAGCTGACCCATCACAAGATCCTCTCTTGACACACCCACACCTGAAGCCCTTTTAAACAGCACACTGACACTGACATCCCCTAAACTCTGCTAAAGATGTATCTAGTCTGGTGGTAAAGCCACCCACAAGCTCAAAGAATGAAACCTCACCATCAAAGACTGCAGTCTGTTTTCATCATCCAAACCAACAGGAGAAGCCAGTTGCAGTAGCAGTAACTTTAGCAAGCTATTGAGCAATGGCTGTTCATCTGTGTATATATTTCTGTGCATCTGCAGACTCGCAGGAAGATTCTTAACTCCTTACATGGAGAAACCTAGTTATGTGTTTGTGCAGAATGAAGTTTTCAGTGTAGCATCCTCAGGATCTGATACATTCCACTCTACAATCTAAAGTGGTGTTCTCAGGGTTGGCATTAGCAATAGCAATAGCACTTGGACTTATATAATGCTCCATAGTGCTTTACATCCCTCTCTAAGCAGTTTACAGAGTCAGCCTATTGCCCCCAACAATCTGGGTCCTCATTTTACCCACCTCGGAAGGATGGAAGGCTGAGTCAACCTTGAGCCTGGTGAGATTTGAACTGCCAAATTGCAGTCAGCTGGCAGCCAGCAGAAATAGCCTTCGGAACTGCAGTCTAACCACTGCGCCACTGTGGCATTCCTTCATATGATTGCCCACCAACAATTGGAAAAGGGATAACATTTTTGGAATCAGTACAGAAACTAATTTAGGAAGAACCCATCCATAGATTTCAGACCAATGCTACTTTTGAATTGACCCTGCCTGAGTGTTCTTTTTTTTCCTCTAATTTGCTGCTCAGTTTACACATTTATAACTGAATCAATGTTGTAAATCTCCAGTACAAAGAAAAAATTATCCCATGCAGTAGGGCTACTGACTGGAAGAGGCATCCACAAGGCTCACTCACAAGTCTGTGCATGCTCCTTCATTCAACAGTGTAGAGAGTAGACATAAACAATCAAGAGACAGATGATAAATCACCGATCTCATAAAACAGCAACATAAAATAGGGAGAAATCTACAGAGAGTTCAAATCATTCAATGAAATTTTGCCTTAATTTACTCATTACCGGTAGTCCTCAATTACAATTGAGCCTGAAATTTATGTTGCTAAGTGAGGAATCTGTCAGAGTATGTTCCTATAGTAGGATAGACATGGTAGCAGGTTGGCCAATGAGGACTGTTTGGAAACTGAAACATAGTATTTGTTTGTATGGGGCCATAAGAGACAGTTTGGAGTCTGTTGGGTGTGGCTTAGACTTGCTGAACTGCATATAAGCGTTAGTTTGGCCTCTGTAATGGGAGCCGCTGTACAATATGTTAGGCTCTGTATATCTCTATTCTGTAATGAGTTGCTTCTATGAATATTGCTTCTGAGTTTCTGATATTGTATGCTGAATTCTCCAGTATGGTATTGTATATAAAGAAGTTTCTTATGTAATTTGAATCCTGCTGAAGTTTATTTAATTGTGTCTGATTGTGCGTGCTGCAACAAACTCTGACAAAATCTGTTAAGTGGGTTTTGCCCCTATTTTATGACTTTTTTTGCCACATTTGTTAAGGGAATCACTGCAGTTGTAAAATTAGCAACATGGTTGTTAAGCAAATCTGGTTTCCTTATTGACTCTGCTTGTCAGAAGGTCGCAAAAGGGGATCACATGACCCCGGGACGCTGCAACCATCATAAATGAGAGTCAGTTGTCAAGCATCTGAATGTAAGTCACATGGGGATGCTACAATGGTCATAAGTGTGAAAAAATGGGCCTAGGTCATTTTTTTCAGTGCCATTGTAACTTCGAACAGTCACTAAATGAACTAAAAGAGGGTTGGAAACTCCTCTTACAGTTTCTGAGACTCTGTTTTTACTCCCAACTAGCATAAAAAAAAATACCTTGATTGAAATCTATACGGTTCTTATTGCCACGATCTTGTATGCAACTTGACATAGACAATTTACACATCCATCAGCGGCTGCAAAACAAGAAAGGATTGCTATATTTCTAACAATGTTCTCTCCAGACATAGTCCAGATGCTTTTGAATTATCTCAAGCTTGGCAGAATCTGGCAGGAGCAACCCTGAACAGAAATCCCTTGGATGGTCCTGTATTGTTACATTGCCCTTGTCATACAGTGGCAAATGATGAGGTCATCCAAAGACTTCAGGAATCTTAATTTCTTCTGAGAATCAATAAGACCAGGGTAAATAAAATAAAAGGTAAAACTAACACAAAAGGAATATATAAAACAAAATAATGTCGAAATGGGAAAGGAAAAGAGGGAAAGAAGGGGTTTGGCAGCTACGATTTATAACCTTGTCTCCATCAAACCGGGCCAGAAACTCATCTGTATGCAGCACCAATTCCCCCCTCTGGGCCCTCACAGAACAAATTTCAGCTGAAACCCATAAATAAGCTCGCTCTCCCTGCACCAGTTAAAGTTTTATTCATTGCTCATTTTGTGATATGCTGGATTTAAAAAAAAAAAATCCCTGCAGATTTATCTTTTATCTGAAATGTTAAAGATTAAAGCTTCAAATCACCACTCCACCACAAGAATAAATAAAACTGGGGGCTTAATCTCGGACAAGGTTTCTTGGGGATCAGTTCTGGAACCATGTCTGGGCTCTACATTAGAGAGTTTGCTGTTAATGAATTTATATTATTGATATTCACAGTCAAAGCACTCTTCCCCCTTGTCCCTCTTGACTCATGAATTTTGCTTCTTCACTCCGGCTTTTGCAGGAGGCAGCAAGTTAAACCGTCAACTTTCTTATAAAGAAAGTGATGGAGACAGGAGGATTTTGTGGTTGTTATTATAGGCATTAGCTGCAAATTTATAAAGAATGCAAATGGGGCAACGGGAGGCTAAAGCAATGTGGCCTGGACTGATATTTCTGTGCCATCCACATTTCTCAAAGACATTGAATATAGCCCCCACTACTCCTTCAGGAACTGGCTTAGTAACTGTAATGCTTAATTTGGCAGAGGAGGAAAAACCTGCCATTTATTCATTTTATTGTAGTTGAATGCACTTAAATTGTTTAAGTTTCAGCAGGTAACAGCACTTGGTTCACCTAGCCTGATCTCAGAAAAGCATAACAATGTTCCACCCATCTCATTAGGACCCCCCCTCCCCCGGTGCTGTAAAAATAAAGTAAAATCTTGGAAGAAGAGAGTGGCAAAACACTGGTATATTATTTCTAAGAAAACATGATGCTACCACAAGGTAAACTGGACTCAAGGGAGACTTAACTTTAGCTACAGTTGATAGAAAAGGATCAGGGTCAGGGTCAGGGTCAGGGTCAGGGTCAGGGTCAGGGTCAGGGTCAGGATCAGAAAAGGATCAGGAGGGAGAGAAAGAGAAAGAGGGAGGGAGGGAGAAAGAAAGACAGAAAGAAAAAAAGAAAAGAGAGAGAAAGAGAAAGAAAGTAGGGAGGGAGGGAAGGAAGGAAGGAAGGAAGGAAGGAAGGAAGGAAGGAAGGAAGGAAGGAAGGAAATCAAAAACAAAAGAAGATATTCTCAATTTGGAGGTCAAAAATAATGTTCAGGCCCTTGCATGTAAAACAAGCTCCCATGTTCAGAGGAAGCCAAAGAGATAAGTAGGATGGGAGAAAGGTTGGTGGTTATATGAAGGCAAAGAGAAGTGTCATTGTGCTTGGTGAGTTCCTACCCTGGGGAAATGAAACAAGCATATGCTGATTGGACTTATCAGCTTCAGAAATATGCTGCCTGCCAGGAGCAAAGCTATGACAGAAGTTGTTCAGAGACTTATCAGGTCCACTGACAATTATCCTTTTTTTGTAATACATGTGAAGACAAATGAAATGGAACACCACAATTATAGAATCACAGATTGTGAGAATCACAGAAGGAAGCTCATCCTGATCCTGCCCAATCAGATAAATATAAGAGATTCTGCTGAAGCTGAAAGAGAAAAGGAATACCCCCAGTCACAAGCAATTAGCAGGTGGGAGAGTCCATGAAAGGTTTATCAAATAAACTCATCATGCAAATGTTCCGGGAGAAAAGAGATTCAAAAGCCCCAGCAGCACCTACTTTAATAAAAGATGGCTGCAGGGTTCCTATCATAAGTCTTCAGATTCTGTACTCTAAGTGCTAATTCTTAGCATTAACACCCTTCTTAAAAATCTGTGTGAATCTGGCTTCCTTGATCACGCTGTGTACCTCATGAGCTTGACAGGTGGCATTTTCATCCATCCCTCCACTTCAAGACTGGAAAGAGAGAAAAACCTCCAAGTTAATGATTGGCCATGTAAGTAGTATTAATGAGAAACATGGTTCTCTGGAATCATAGTTTCAATTGTTTAGGTAGTAACAGGATAAATTTAACAGGGACAAGTGCAAGGGTTTTCACCTAGGAAACAAAAACTGATGTATCTCTCTTAGGTTATAAATTAATGAAATTCAAAAATGTGTAAGAAAGTGAGGCATGACACGGATTTTGTAACTTGCTAACTAACATAGTTACCTTGTATTTTAATTTGATTTATTTTCTTTCTTTTAAAAGATGTTCAGGTTTAATAGCTTTTAACATTCCTAAAACTGATAAGCAAGCTGGAGACTAGCTCTGGGTAAGAAAAGGTTTGTTAGTACAAATTGGGGTCGGGTTTCTCTCTTTCGTGAACTTCAAACAACCTTTTTCCTTACAATTTACTCCCCTTCTGACATCAGACCTCATTTTAATGAACATGTGTGATATTATGGGATGCACATATGTAACATGTTTGACTACATGTAACTGGTTTCCTATGCAAAGGGGAGGTTACTTTTATCCTGTCCAATCAACTTTCCTTTTGCGTTTTCTTTGTTGTGTTAACTATAAAAAGGAATGTAACATGGGGCTCGAGGGTCTCTCTTTCCTTTTTCATAGAGAGATCCCACTTTATCAGAGTACCCTAATAAACTGCTTTTAAATGATCTCCCAACTTGGTTGCTTATTGGGAAAGTAAACTGAGGCAGAGCCTAGGGCCAGATTTGGCTATCAAATGTCCATAAAGCTGCACAGTGATTAAGGGTACATTATAAATCCCTCAGCTCCCAAGCTACTCCAGTCCTGATCAACCACTGAAATTTAATGTCAATGTTGAAATGGATCAGGCCTCACCCAGCCATCTTTCCATTTCTCTGCCACACGGTGAGGGAGAGGAAAAGTCTGGAATGTCAGGCCCAGACAACAACGACCTATCATCTCATGGGAACCAAGGTCATCTCAACAGGTGCTGGCTAGAGACTGAAGGGAGTTGCCAAAGAGATGCTAGAACATCTAATTGGACAATGTGACCTGAGACCATGAGGGAGGGAATTATCTTTTTCTTTAATTATACTGAAACCATGGGAAATATTTAGAGCTGGTTTTATTTTCATTCATGCTGAAATGATGTACTCAATAAAACAGAGAAAGCTGAAAGTCTCAGAGTGCTGAATTGCTTGGTTTCATTATTTGGAACCTTGACATTTAATTCCTGGGGTCTCCACATGAGGAGAAGCTCTAATATACTGTATATTATTTATTATTTATTATATAACTATAAGTAATTGTATTATTTATATAATATTTGATATATATTAAATAAGTGCAAACCAAATACGAACTAACAGTGTGATGTGGTTTCCAAAAAGGCCCATTAAATTTTAGGTTGTATCGTTGCTTTCTAAATCACAGGAAATCATTATTCTGTTTGATTCCCCTGTTCTTATAACTCACCCTATCCAATTCGGGACCCCACACTTTATGAAGCATTCAGGGAAATTGAAATAGTTTCAGAACGAGGGTGATCAGAAGAGAAGAAACTAGAAACATAAGGAGAAATTAAGGAGATAGGTATGTTCAGCCTTGAGAAAAGACTGAGCAGATACATGACAGCCTTCAAATACCTTGAATGGAAGGGTATCATCACATAGAAAAAATCAAGACCCATTTTCTCTTGTTCCAAATGGTAGAATATATAATGATGTCTTTTAAGCTGCAGAAAGGCAGGTTCGAGTTGAGTGTTCGAAAAATCTTCCTAGCAAGAGGAGCACTTCCAGAACAGAACCAATTTCCCAGAGAAGTGATAGACTTTTCTTTCATTTGATGTTATTCAAGTGGAAATGAGAAAGCCATCTGTCTGAATCCTTTAATTTGGATTTCTGCAGTGAGTAGGAAACTGGACTTGATAGTCTAAATGACCTCTTTAATTCTATGATTCTGTTACAAATATTAAATCGCACTTTTTTATTGTCCCAGTTCTACCTATTTTCACCCTAAAACCTTGTTTGCTCCTAAAAGGAAGTACAGTGTCCAGTCCAAATTCATTTAGCCTGTCTCTAAAGCAATAATTCCCCAAAACAACAACATGTAAAGTTCCCGCTCTCAATAACTCACCATTTTTTTTCAAGGCCAACTACCAAAACTTCAGATTGTTTTCTTTGATTCTTATATTTCAAATGGTCCAATTTTTCCCCTTTTAGTCCCACTCAATTATGTGGGATGTCTGTAAGGTGGTACCCTTTCTTCCCACCAACACCCATGCAGAAGCACTGGAAAAGAGCATCCCAAAAACCCCAGCCACAATATCGCCCCCAAAGAGGGCTGATCCTTTCAATATATAATACAGACTTACAGGTAATCCTTAAAACTGTGATGGGCTTGGAATTAGTCTTTTATGGCCCATATAGCACTTCTGTCCTTCATAAACCCCCCTCCCACATGGTCACATGATGGTATTTTGGGTACTTGGCAACCAGTTCACATTTACAAATGATTGTACCATCCCACAGTCACATGACTGCAATTTGCAATGTTTGCTGGTTTCAACAAAAAATGCCCATTCATAAGGACTTACAAATGCAGCATTCACTTAATAACCATAGATTTGCTTAATGACTGCAATGATTCACTTAACAGCTGCTGCAAAAATGTCATAAAATTGGGTCCTGTCAAGTCAGTGCCTCAGCTTATGACTCTAATTACTTATGCCCTGAAATCAGGTCCCAGTTGCTGTTGTAACTTCAGGACTACTTGCACTTAATCTCATCACTGACTGGAAAAAGCTCAGATATAAATAAATATGTAATTAAGAGACCCCAAGAACACGGGAAGTGGTTTTGAACACAGATAGATATCATGGCTTTGAAATTGAATTGTTCTAAAGCAGCAATAGATAATAACCAGTTTTATTTGATTAATTTTTTTATTGATCATATTTCCATAGCCACCCATCTCACTTGAAAATGACTCTGGGCAGCGCATAATACTTAATTAAAAAACAATACATTAAAAAGAGTCATAATTAAAAAGTAACTATTAAAAAAACACATAGAACTGGAGGATGATAATTACCCATAGTAAGGGAGCCATAGTTTTGTAAGGAACCAATATTCATGGTTTACAATAACTGGCATATTGCTTTCTTATAAATTTTTTGGAAATTCTTTGGAATACTAAACTTAACCCATAGCCACAGACCTGCATCATAGTGACCACAACCGTTTTCCAAAATGTTCAGAACACCCCTATTTTTAGAAATGGACCATTCTGTTTGTGAATAGCTTTTGTTTTCCCACCAATAAGAATGTATGCAGCATCGGGCTTGCGTCAGTTATTTGGCGTTTGAATTCGAGTTTCGGTTATTTTGACCGCAGATCTTTGTTAACATACCGTATTTTTCAGAGTTTAAGATGCACATTTTTCCCCAAAAAAGAGGATGAAAATCTGGGTGTGTCTTATACTCCAAATATAGCCCTGTCCTGCCTCCCAAATGGAGATTTCAGAGGCTGAAAGAAGCCACTGAAAGAAGCTTCAGAAAAAAGCCTCTGAAAGGTTTTTATCTAAAATAATATGGATAGCCCTTCAGAATAAAAGCCTCTGAAAGAAGCTGCAGAAAAAAAGCCTTCAAACAGAGCTTCAGAAAAAAAGCCTTTTTCTCTGAAGCTCTCTTTTGGATGCTTTCAGATGCAGAAAAAAAAACAAGGCACAGAGCTCACAACCAATGAACATGTTGCTAAAATTCACCTCTGGAAACAGCTGATTGGGGTATTCCATGAGGCCGATCCACCCACCAATTAGCTTTTTTTTTCCTCCCAAAAAACTAAGGTGTGTCTTATACTCCGAAAAAGGAGTATGATTTGATGATCCAAACTCTGAAGAAACTTCTAAAATGGTATGGAGAAGCAGAGAGTGATCTGAGTGAAGCGGAATTGGATTGTGATGAAAATTTTGTAATGGATGATGAGGAACCCGCCTCCGCTGCCAATTCTGACATCAGCGATGATGAAGCTCCCAATGAAATTGATGACCAGGTACAATCTATGTCATGCAATAATTTATATGGCAAAAACAAATTCAAATGGTCTTCTGCACCTTTTGGAAGCAATAGATCCAAAACCGCTAGTCACAATATTGTTGTGCAATTACCTGGGCTATGGCCAGCAGCTAGAAATCTCGGAAATTCATCTACTCCACTAGAGATTTGGAAATTATTATTTTCTAAAGAAATTATTAGTGCCATCATTCAGTGGACCAATGTAAAAATAAGAGAAGAAAGATTGAAGTTCAAGGATGCAGAAACAAAAAGTGATCTGCGTGATGTGGATTTGATAGAGATCAATACATTTTTTGGTTTACTGCTCTATGCATCAATTTTTAGATCCAACCATGGAAACATTGAATGTCTTTTTGTTACTGAGGTCATTATGACCTCATGTCTGTAATAGCGTAGCCGAAATAGTACGTCTGCGGTTAAGGGTTAAAGACCTTGGTGTATTCAGAGTACTTTTTCTCTAAACACAGCGGGATTTACTTCTGAACAGGCCAAGCATATGGTCTGGAAATATAATAAACGTCTTTGTAACAATTTGTTTATACTGAAAAAAATTCTGTCATGCAGAGACCACAATCATTGGATCTAAATTTAATTGCATTGATAAAGAAGCAAAACTTCCCTTAGCTACTGTATGATAGATTAAATCCTATTCGTTTCAATGGATCTACTCCACAATTAGATCAAATATATGAGGAATATATCTACTTGGGGAATTGTCTTGTACCAATTACATTTTACCATCCAACCCGATCAGGGAGGGAGAGCCTGTTCTATATCCCATCAGTTAAAGAACTTTGACTGGTGGGATCCAGAAAGAGGACCTTCTCTTCTGCTGCTTCCCACACCCCTTGGGAACATCATAACCCCAGAGATGAGGCAGCCCCCCACCCCCCATCTTCTGGCTTTCTGAAAACCTGGCTCCTACAATTGGTCTGGGGTTCAAGAGTGGGATGTGACCTTGTGGGTGGTTGATGTTGTGAGACTATTTTCTCTCCCTTTTTAGAATAGAATAGAATAGAATAGAATAGAATAGAATAGAATAGAATAGAATAGAATAGAATAGAATAGAAT
>JANHZT010010921.1:40407-52128 GCA_032468215.1 Stegonotus admiraltiensis
ACCAAGCCACACCCACATAACCGGTAGTAACAAATTTTACATTTCACCACTGGGCCAGCTGCTCTCTTCCGCACACTGGAACCCAGAAGAGAGCAGCTGGCTGGCATGCATGTGTGCGACAGAACCCAGAAGAGCAGCTGGCTGCCACGCGCATGCACACCAGCCAGCTGCTCTCTTCCAGGTTCCGGCACTCTGGCACATGCACGCTCCAGTTTCGGCACTTGGTGCCGAAAAGGTTAACCATCACTGCCATATAAGCTTATCCGATTCATAGTAGGGAAAGTTGTAAGTCTGAGAACACAGACCTGAGTGCATGTGATGCCTGAATCATAAATAATAAAGCTTTTCTAGGTTAAAAGAAAGAGCCACAGTAGTGATTAAGGCACCAGGATAGAAACCAGGAGCCTGTGAGTTCTAGTCCCATTTTAGGCATAAAACCAACTGGACAACCTTGGGCCAATCCCTCTCAGTCTTAGGAAAGCGGCAAGGGTAAATCACTGCCGAAATCTTGTCAAGAAAACTGCAATGGTTTCTCCAGGCAGTCGCCAGAAGTCAACTTTGACTTGAAGCCACCCAAAAAAGAGAAAAAGGTTTAACAGAGTACGCGCTGTATGTTACTGCATGTAATCCTAAACTCCTGTATCTCTGTTGTAAGTGTGGGAGTGTGCCTACTAACAAATTATGCTCCTACTTGCTATTAAACCTCAGTCATCTCTGTCTACTTCCAAGCGGATAGTAAATCAGAAGGCAAATGGCCTGGATGTGTGTTTCAGTAGGGAATTTGAACAAGGAAAAACTAGTAAATTTGAAATGAGGTCTATATAGAGATGAACGTTGCCATTTTCAGGATCCTTTATTGTCAAATAAAAGTGCAGTACT
Organism: Stegonotus admiraltiensis; assembly: GCA_032468215.1. Lineage (NCBI taxonomy): Eukaryota > Metazoa > Chordata > Lepidosauria > Squamata > Colubridae > Stegonotus > Stegonotus admiraltiensis. Next base: position 41,287 of record JANHZT010010921.1, read on the forward strand.
GCATATAAAGGCGCATTTGAATACATGTGTTAGAATTCTGAAATGTGCTACTGACTTCAGATTTCAGAAAGGAAACATTTCTGAACACTCACTAAATATTCACCAAACCTGGGCCACCACTGAAAAGATTATTCTAAAACTTTATCCCTGTGGATTACTGTAGCAGATGCAAGGACCTTTTCCCTTAGATTAAAACAAAGGTTCTCTAATAGTAAGTTAATGCTATTTTGAAATAAACTCCCATGAACTACAACACCTAATGAAGTGGGCTACAGTCCATAAAAGCTTTTGCTATAATAATTGCTAAGGTTTTATTGTACCAAAGTAGTGTTGGTTTTGCAATAATAATCAAACATAGCTATCCCTTTGAAATGTCTGCATCAATGAATGTGATTCATTGCACTGCAACAACCCATGTGATTCTTGACTTATGACTGTCATGGCCAGCTGTCACTGATGTCGTATGTCCGTACCTAAGAACCTCAAATTGCATATCTTGATATCAAGATATCAAGCAGGCGTGGCCAAGGGTACAAGGCGAACAGTCCCATTCCGTTCTTAGACCTGCCTTAATAAATAGTGCAATCCATTCAGATTATTCTCATAACTGTATTCCATTCTTGATCTTTGACCACAGGTCTGAATATTAGGAAGCACGTTCCTGCTAAGCAACAATTTAGAAATGGGAATAATGATGCACTTCATCCACACAGTGATGTTGATAGATTTTTCTAAGGAAAATAGGTGGGCATGGAAATGTTGCAAGTACACAGAGAGATGAAGAAGAAAAACGGGCATTGGAAGAATTGGTATACTGAAGCTAGTATACCATGAAGGCTTACTGAGTGCTGGAGAAATCAAACTGGGCTACAAGGAAGATCAAATGAAGAATAGAGACGTGGGAAGGCAAAGTATTACATGGCCAATATATTAAAACAGAGCAGGCAAAGGAAATAACAACATGACCTGGCAATGCTAACAGCAAGAAAGTTCGAGTGACAGAATGGCTAATTCTGACTGCATCACACCAAGCTTTAAGAATAAATACATACAAAGCCAGAATTGAGAAGACAGCAACAAGCAGCAAGTGCCACCTCTGCGAAGAAGTTGAAGAAACAGTGGACCACATAGAGAAGAGACTATTTGTAGCTCAGAGTTCAACTTGGTGCTCTCTGAGTTTGGTGGTTTTCTTGCAGATGTGTCATTACAAGCTAGGTAACATCATCGGTGCACCATCTAGTTAGCTACTGCAAGAAGATCACACGGACTGATTTTAAACACTGACATGACAGAGTAGTAATAATGGCTCATTGGAAGACCTGCAAGAAAAACCATTTGCTTGTAAGCAAGAACTTGTGGGGCCATAAAACAGACAAAGTAATAGCAAATGAAGAAACTAAAGTGCTCTTGGACTTTAGGATTCAAACAGACAAGCATCTGCCACATAATATCCCTTTCTTATCAATAATCTTTATTATTGATAAGAAAGATAAAAAAAGTCTGGATAGTGGACATGGCATTATTAAGAAAGCAGAACAGAAGAGGGGAAAAACTGGGGAAAATCACAAAATGCAAACATCTGCAAATAGAACAACTATGACAAAAGAAAACAACTAGTACTAATAAGCATCTTGGGTGCAATTCCAAAATATCTGGAGCACTATTTGAATACCATCAACATTGACAAAATCATCATCAGTCAATTGCAAAAGGCAGCTTTATTTGGAACAGCTTACATCCTGCAATTATACATTTAATATTATTAAAGAACAACATATGCCTATCCCAGGGTCTTGCGAAAGACTCAAGAGGTGGATAAAATTGCCAAATCAAGTCTAAACCAGTGGTGGATTTCTACCGGTTGACCCAGGTTCAGGCAAATCAGTAGTGGCAGCAGCAGGAGACTCCGCCCACCTGCCCAGAGGTCATCATGGATGCTCTGCGCCGTGCTCCCAGTTCCGAACCAGTAGTGAAGGTAAGTGGAACCCACTCTGGTCTAAACAACTGACTAATTATATGACCCCTAATAATAATGTATCAAATTTATATGCCGCCTGACTCCTAGCAACTCTTGGCAGTTTGCAAATTGTTAACAACACTTTAAACTGAGAAATGGGTGTGTGGGGGGGAGGAATAGAAGTGTCAGAGATAACAAACCCAGGTGGGAATGAAGAGAAAGAAGAAAGGGGGACTTCAATCACTCACTAGAGGCCTGGGTGAAAATAGTGTGAAGAAGTAGAGAGTGCCGTAAGGTATCTAGATGTACATTTTCACTTTAGCATATGACTCTCTGCAGTCTCATCCAGCAGAGTCAATGACAAGGAATACTCAAAATTGTAGTTCAATAACACCTGGAATACCACCAATTCCCCACCATAGGCTTTAATGCAACATTTGAATTCTGTGCAATACAATTTACATGAAGTCTCCCTTGAATATAATTTTAGATGCCTGATATACTTGCTTACCAGATATTCTTACTCCTCGTTCCCATAGGTGCCCAAGCTATTCTCATTAACATACCTGTTACTTCTAATATATGGGAAATTGTTTAATTAAAAAATAGGCTTTTATTGGGTACCATGGGTTAGATTTTGGATTTACAGCTAGACCCAAGGAGAATGAGTTTCAAATTCCTACTACACAATGAAGTGCCTTCTATGCTTTTAAGTTAATATGCTTCCAGCTAACTGTCTTCACAGGATTGTTGGGAGGATGGTTTTAATCAACAAGTGAAGAAAAATTCCATCGAGTAAGAATGCTAGGCAGTAATCTGTGGGGTCAGAGTTGAAATCCTCCCAACCCATGAAATCCATAGGATGAGTGTGGCAATCAATGTTATAGGATTCTTATAACATTTTGGGATCCTGGAAATTAAGACATAGATGCTTATAGATTTTTAGAGAACTGGAGCTGGCAGCATGATTAGACAAAATATCAAGTGTCCTAGAAGGGATCTTGATTTTATAGGACCACTTTCTTTGACTCCTTTGAATACTAATATTTGATAAATTGATGGATCCATTGATTTCAAATCAGTATAATAGCCTAATATGAACTTGATCTCATCATTGATGCAAGCTGTGGAAAGTTTTGGTCTGGGAGACAAATAGATTTGTGTGAATATTCACCCATTTATGAATTTTGACTATCAAACTAATTCAAGAAATGTATGCATTGGTTTTACAAACCGAATACATCCAAATCCATGACCAGTTCAGCTACGTTTCATCCATGTATGTTAATTATCTGAATCAAATCAGATCTAATTGGGAGATTCACTCCTGGAAAGTCTCAACAAATGCCAACAAAATTGGAAGCCACAGTGCGTTTAGCTAGGGAGGATTGGAAGAGGTGGTGGGCTGCGGCCAGTTCAAACCGGTTCGGGAAAACAGTTAGTTCTGACAATCAGCTGTCCCTACCCATCTGCCCCTGCCCTATCCTGTCCTATATTTCCTTCTTTCTGGCTCAGCTGATTCACATGGTACAGCTGATGTCCGCACCTCCACTGTTCTCAAATTGCTATATTTTGAACTCTTGTGTGCAAGGGCATTAGGCGCATGTGCACGCAAAGCCCTCTTGCGCGCACTCACAAAACCAGTTGTTAAACCAGTTGCGGCCCACCACTGATCAGAAGGAACATCAAGTGTATGAGTTTATTTATCTTTTAATTTTTTTTCAATGATAAAAAAAATCCCAAAACTGTTCCCGGAGGCTCTTTGTTCTAGAGATGTCCCTGAATGCAAATGGCCTCTCTGCCTCTTCAGCTGGCCTTGTGCTCTGCGTACCTTTCCAAGAATGGTTCCTAAAGCTGCATCCATGCCTTTATCAATCTTAATAAAGGCTGTAGGATTTAACAGAATTAGAAAGGAACAAGCTCTATTGAATTTAGCTGTATTTATTTCTGATTATGCACAGATCACATTTAGCTGCATGGAAATCAAACACATCAGCAAAGTCCTAATCTTTGCTGAGTTCACTGGAAGTTTATTCTTGCATAACTATGCAGAAACCTAGCACCCAGTCCTGCACATGCTTACACAGAACTAATTGCCACTTTGTCAGAATAGGACCAAAGCACTAAATCCAGGTTGTTAAGAGCCTGTTCCCCACATCAATCAACATCAGCCAAGATGGTTGAGGCTACTAGAAGTGGAAAATCAACCACTGCTGGAGAAGCACACTTTCCCCACCCTTATGCATGTGTTTCTGTAGAGAGGAAGATGGGAAGCAGTGAGAGCATAGTCCATATATGTATTGTAACGTGGATGGGCAGTAGATTTAAGGGGCAAAAAGGACATTTGTTCCTCTACATACCACTTTAAGAGCTTATTTTTCAGCTGGTCCAGATGAGGTAAGGTACTTGGAAGCTCACCAGTAGCCAAGTTGCTTTATTGCAGTGGGATTTCTCTTCCTTCCCACAAACAGCTGCCACTTCCTCAAAAAGCTCCACCCCAACTTTGCCTTAATAAATGAGCTGCTTAGACTTACATTAAATGGAAATAACAGAGGTAGGGAAAGAAGGGATTTAAGGAAGCAGGAATTGCACGATCTGGCAGGAGAAATACCTTTTACAACATGCTGAAGATGCAAAGATACCAGTGTGAAAACCGTCCCTTCAAGGAGAGGAAAAGTTTTGGTAAAAGGACTGTTGCTTCAAAGGGAGACTAGGATTATATAATAGACTGTCATGGAAACTAGTTTTCTCCTAGTTTTCTTTCATTTTCCCGCTTTCTTCTAATCTACTCATCCATCTAACACTGTATTTTTGGACTCTCTTTCCTAAACGGGGCTGTTAGATCTGTTTTAACATTTCAGTTCTGCCTTTCCTTCACCCAAATGCTTGCTGTTCTTCTATTTATTTTCTTTACATGAACCTTGCAAGTTAGATTAGGTTGCAACATAGTGATTGATTCAGAAAGCCCTATGAGCTATTAAACATTTGAACCTCTTTGTTCTACCTGCTAATTCATAGGAGCTTCATTGAATGCAAGAATTAACCAAGGGAAACATTTCCTGACAGTTGGCATTCCAACTGACTTTAAGGAAGCTGTTGGAAATAGAACACAAGAATCTTGTTAAAGAAAATGGGGCACCTGACCCATTAGAGAGAGGTGGAGAACAGTGCCAACTACTATATGAAATAATTTCGTAATATAGTGAGACGATGGGAGTTGTAGAATATATAGGGCCACAGTTGCATATTTTTATGTGATTTTTCTTCCATTTTTACTGCTTTACACTTTTAAAAAAAGTTGCTTCTTAGGCTAAAACATGGTAAAAGTTAGTGATTTCAACATTTCTACTTGGGTGGAGCAACTTGGTTTATGCAGACAAGCATTCTCATAACTTCTGAATTGGGACAGAATAAATAAATATTACGGGTTGAATTTTCCTAAATTCCTATAGCTACTGTGTGAATATATATGTCTGGATTTTTGGTTTTTTTTAGCAACTCGGATAAATGAGACAACAGAAATTCGGGGGAAGTATCCCAATAAAATTCCGGTAAGCAAAATTCTTTTTCCCCTTTTTGATAGAATGACTCAGCTTTTGCTGTAACTTCCAAGAGCTCAGCAAATGAAATAATACAATTAACTGAAGATATAAGTAATTGGAGAATGAACTTCTATTTTGTGGAGAAGCTTCAGTGTTACACAAGAACTTCTTCTATTTATCCGATTGTCTTGTGACATACTGTATATTCAACAATAATGATGAGGCCTGACAGCCTAAATCTTGGCTTTTTTGTCAGTTTGGTATTTTACCTTTTAGGTCACATCAGCTTAACATTTGCCCACCATGGTAAACCACAAACTAGCTAGATTAGTGTGGCTTGGGGAAGTGGAAGGACTCAGAATTTGCTCCTATGCTGCCAACATTTTGCTTGGAAACTGCTGAATAGACTTGACTTGGTTCGGTCAACATTGGGAACTTCCTGCCCTGTCTATTTATGAACAAACTTCCTAAAACATGCCTTCTAGATGAATAATAAAACACAAGAGCAATGAAAGGAAAAAACCTTGATTTTGGCAGTCTTATCTTAACATGAGAAACAGGAGGCCTGCCTTCTGCTTCTAATCTCACTGTTTCAAATGCCACAAGATTAGTCATCAAAAGAAATGAAAGACGTTGAAAAATAACCTGAGATTCTGAGTTTCTTGTATATGAAACGTAGCATCCAGTCACCTTAATATTGCTAGCCCTTTGCAAACAAAACCCAAATATTTTTTTAAGAAAAAATATAAACCAGGAATCCCAAGCATAGGGATTTTTCTCCAATAATTTCCACACACTGTTCTTTGGTTATGTCTTTGATCAACTTTCCACAATGACCTTTGTAGCATTTAAATGGAATCATGCTGGTGGATGGAATGACTTGGAATGAAATTGAAAGACTGTTTGTGCTTATTTGATAGGCCACTTCGTAGTTTAACTTTGATACTTTGATAACTTTTATCAAATAAACCACAATGAGAATCCTACATTAGTTGAGTCATTCTTTGCATCTGATGGTGAGCTGCGTCTCATGAAAGCTTATGTCTTTTAAATAACACTTGGTAAAAGCTACCAGAATCCTAATTTTTGCTACCATGGAATAAGCACAGCTTTCCTCCTATGATGCCAGCACTACAGTACAATGATTGTTACATGATTCAGTTTTAATGTTCATTTCAACTTCTGGAAATGTGACATAATGAAAGTAATGAAAGAGGGGGAAAGGTTCTCACATTTTTGTTCCTATGTTTGAGGATCAGATGATATTCTGTAATCAAATCAACTAATCCTTGATTTGAATCTGCCTACCGTAATCCATGGATCTTAACCTAAGTTCTACAAATGCTAGAATCTGCCTTACTTCCCTTTCTGCATTGCATAGAGTCTTCAAATAAATGTAGGGTTTCTCCTACATGGTAAAGTACTAGCTAAGACTTAGTTGGGATCAAGAAGTTCCAGATCTGATTCCAATTTTGTCTCTATGTTAAGACATTAAGTCTTTAACTATAGTCTGTTGAATAAGTTAGAGATGATTTGGGTTGCTTGTGTTATACTAAGAGAACAATTTATAAGCTAAAACCAATCTAGCATGATTTCATGCAGTGTACAAAATAAGCTGTCAAAGCTACAGTCCTATGGGAATTTAGGAGTCACACCTGGAATATTGGATGGATGGATAGTAAAGAAGGAAAGAGCTTTTACTTCTTAAAAATTTATAGAGAAGGTAATGTCAGCAAATGTTACATGTTGTATAAGCCACACCTGCTGAAAGCTGTTTTTCAGTATACATCATCAAATGCAAGGTCTTGTCCTAATGGTGACCTGGCTATCTAACAACCTACCAAGCCATCAAATTTCCAATCATTACTCCTAAGGTGACAATTAAAAGTGTCCCAATCTATTTTTTTAGGGTTGTTATAAGCATCAGCTGTCATGACATTTGCATATTGTGCTAATCTATGATTTCGCGGCAAGGTTTACATGACATGCCAAGCTGAAGAAACCATTATAACTTGGTGTCACATGTGAGGCAGATGTGATTTAAAATTTACTATTTTTCAAAAGTATACAAATATCACTTCAGCACTCTACTGGTTGGTGGATCAATGGAAATTCACTCTACTGGTTGGTGGATCAATTTTAATTTTCCAAGTCCAAGGCAGAAATTTGTCCCTCCACAGCTCTGCTGACATACCAGAAAGCTCTACCCTCAACTATAGTTATAAACAGAACTTAAGGTCTATTGCTCAAACAGAGCTTCTTGTTGTCATCCAAAGCTGTTGAAAATAAAAGATCTCATCTATGAAGCCATTCTAGGAGCAATAGGCCTTAATCCTGGATTGCACTTACATTTATCTTTCTACTGAACTTGTCCCAACCATTTCTCTGCTGAACTTGGAGTAATTTCTGCATGGCTCCAGATGTCCATCTTTTTTAAGTGGCTTGCACAGTCCTGTCAGCTTACCCAGTTAATATGACTTCCAACCTGCCCCTTCAAAAAACAAATGCTTGTAATTGGAGGTGAATTATAGCATCTTGGTGATTAAATAAATTCCTCTGTCCACAGGTGGTAGTGGAACGTTACAGGAAGGAGAGGACTCTTCCCCATTTGGATCGCATCAAGTTTTTGGTTTCTCCAGATATATCCCTGTCCCAGTTTCTTTTCACTCTGAGGTACATGGGGACAGGAATTGGGCCATAGGAAGAATATTGCCTTTCATTCTGAGGTTCTCAAGCAAACAACATTATATATAAGCTATCCTATTTATATCCTTTATTTTTCTAAGAAAAGGGAGTTGGTTTTACTTATCGACATTAGAACCACATTACCCTCAGTTTGAGCATTCTCCTGTATAGTTCTTACTCCAGAATAGATCATTGATATTAGCAGAAACTGTCAATGGACTTTGCAGTGCTTCTGAGTTCTTTGTCCCAAAGGTGCTTTTCCAAAAGGCAACTGGACTTTGTTTTTCCTTGAAGATGTTTCACTTCTCATCCAAGAAGCTTCTTCAGTAAGAAGCTTCCTGGATGAGAAGAGAAACATCTTCAAGAAAAAACAAAGTCCAATACATTGCCTTTTGAAAAAATACCCTTGGTTGAAAACCATGACATGGATGACTGAGAATCTCCATAGACCACAGGTATTAAACGTGCATCATCACGGTGGCATCATGTGACTTATCAGGACTTTTTCCCCCTTTGCTAAACCAGGTGGAGGCAAGGCCAGCACGTGACGCATCTGGGCTGCAGGCTGCAAGTTTGACACCCCTCCCATAGACATTCTTTAAACTTGCACCCTTTCTAAAAGAAGATCCAATGTTTTCCGTCTGACAAAAAGGCCCATTGAAACAAGAGTGTGTAATACTAGAAATAAGATGTCTTAAGTAAAAAAATATCTTGATAATATGGATCTCAAAACCTCTCTCTGCTTCCTTATGCTGTTCCCAATTACCAAATAAGAGCCATGTCAGACCTGGAAGCCATCTTTTACATTTGGGCCTTCAGGCCTGCCACATTTTCTACTGTGGGAAAATGGGAGGGGGGATATAGAGTATGGGTAATATGTAGTCAAAATAACATTCTTTTCTCAGAGAGTCAAGGCCACCTTGCCCTGCAGCTGTGATGAAGTGACTGGGAGGCATCTCCAGTTTTGGATGGTGCCTGATTGGATCATGTGATGGACATGTGGGTGCTGGGCAGGGACTTGAACTTTCTTTTGGGGTGTGGAAAACCTGGAAACTTTCAGATTTGGGTTTTCCCAGGTGTGCCAATATCACATCTCTAATAATATGGAACTTTGAGAAAACTCAAGCCTCGGAGTCTTCTTTTGTTAGGGGTGTTACTTGGAACCCTGACAAGCCATTGCTGATATAGGGCAAGAACTTGAATGTGGCTTTGCATGCCTGCTAATTATTCAAGTCAACTGAATATGGGAAGTGTCTCTATGGAGGAGCAGTTCATCAGGGGAGATGTCAGCCCATGTTCTTGCAAAAACACTAGTGGGCAGGGCCAAGATGACCTAATAATGGCCTCATCCAGGTTCAGCATACTTTCCTACAGATTTGAAGGGACTTAACATGGCAAGGATAAACTCGTCTTGATTTTCTAGAAAACCCTTTTCTTGAGACTAAAAACTTATTCTCCAGGTGTGAGAGCACTGCAGTGTTCAATCTTGGCAATGCTGGGGTAAAACTATTGGGAGTGGGTATTCATGCAACCCCAAACTGATTGGTCGGGTGCTGCCTTCCCTCATCTGGGGCATATGGTAATGGGACACCCCCACTTCAAAAAGGGTTTGGGATGTGTGCTTTGGGCCTCATGTGAGCAAAGCATCTCTTTCAGTCATTTAATCTCTTCGTTTAGTCATTCGTGTCCTTTTTCAAGCTTGCGTGCAAGAGGGCCGAAAAGCTGCTGCTGTTTAATGGAGCAAATAATTATGGAACTCATAAAAGCAGCTCCACTGTTGTTGTTTTTTTAGGCTTGTGCCTGAAAAAAAAGAAGCAAGTGGGTTTTCATGAATAATAGAGGTGCAGCCTCCACACAAGATCCGAAAGGCTTTCTTCTGAATCAGTTTTGAAATGTGTGTGCAGCCCTTACATGCTCCAATCCTTTCAGAGGCAGGTGGAAGCCTCTTTATTTTGACAGATGTTTTTTTTTAATCCACTTCAGTGTTTTGAGACCGCTTAACTGCTACTGATGATTGGGATTCTTAAATTACATTAATTGCTGTTACTGCTTTTGCTCTTATTGTGTTTTTGCTATGTTGGTTTGAGGTTGCCTTTCTCATGCTGTGATATTATTGATTTGTGTATCAGGGAACTCTACAAGAAATATGTGGGTCAAATCTAGCCAGCAGCCCATTCCTTTTCTTTCTTCTGATTTTGCCTTGACATCTCTTTTTTTTTTCTCCTTCTCCAGAACCCGGCTGTCTCTCACAGCTACACAAGCCTTCTACTTACTCGTGAACAATCAAACCTTACCCTGTCCTAGTCTGACTATTTTAGAGATCTACAATGACAACAAGGATGAAGATGGCTTCCTCTACATGACCTATGCTTCTCAAGAGATGTTTGGTGCAGGAGTCTCTCTGGAACACCAATGAAGCCATCTCAGGGGGGTGGGATCCCCGCCTCCTGGAGAGCCAAAAATCAGTGAAAAAAAATATTTTAAAGACCATTTTCACACAAGAATGGCATGGGAGGGTCTTTGCAGCCAGCCACAGGATTTTTCTCTTATGACTTTGGTCCCTGATGCTACTACGTCACTGCTTCACTCGAATGGAATTTTGGGAGGACATGGGACTTTAAGGTTCTTATTAACTCTGCGGGTTGTTAGTTTAATCCA
>JANHZT010010921.1:148134-158792 GCA_032468215.1 Stegonotus admiraltiensis
CAGTTTTCCCTGTTTGGGGGACTGAACAGGGAGTCCTTTGTATAATTAAGTTGGTTCCCTGTGCAATTTAAGACCTGGAAAATCTTACTTGCATAATGATAAATTGAGGGGGAGGGAATCTACCTGTTGTTTTGTGTTACAGATAATTACATTTTATAAATATTAAATCTAAGTTCTTCCAGTTATGCTTTAAACTGTTCTCAACTTACCTTTATAGCAATGTAATTTGCCTTGATTTCATAAGAACTTTTTCTTTGATCATTCCCTTGCCTCACTCCCTGAACAACACACTTGTGTGTACTGGCATCTTGCCTCCCATATAAATAAAAGCAAATTGCTTTGTAGTTTAGGAAATGTCTTTTCAAAAACGATAGGTTAATTGCGGAGCAGCAATTATTAATTCTTTGGGTTTTTTAAGCCTCCATATTTGCCATACAGTATGTTCCTTTGGTTATTTAAAAATTGCTTGTATTCATATGGCCATTACATTACTTGTAAAACATGTGCAAATGTGTTCCATTATCTGTATCCTGTTCAAAATGCTTAAGAGTTTTTTATAATTTTATCTTCATGCTAAGTTTGCAAACTTGGTTAGGCTGTTGAGAGTCTGCAAGTAGCCAAAGGGTACTCAATGAGTCTTGAGGCTGCAATGGGATTTGAATCTAGATCTTCTGCATGCTAATAATCTAATATGTAAGCCATTTCAGTTGTTATATTCTGATACATTCTGTTTCCCCAGTAGTCACTAACAGCATTTCAAATAACACCCAGATCCCAGTGAAGAAATGTGTAACCTCTCTTTGCTACTGTTATATCAGGACAATGGTGGTCTTTTGAAGCTAAAAGAAAATATAAATGGAGACTCAAGAGAGGCTCAATAGAAATGCCGATGCTTACTTTGTATGCATCACAATTAAGTAACAGAGTCAGTGCTCAGCTCAGCTCTACAACAATCTGCAGATGCTGCTGTTCTTTGATATATTATGAGTTACATTTGCTGGAAACTGGGCAATTCTCCTTCTGTCCTTCAGAAGTATTGGGAATACAACTTTCAGAATTCACAGCCCGTATGACTTAATGTGGCCTGGGTACACCTGGAGAGGCTGCTCTAATCTTATCTATTTATAACAACAAAAACCTGCTTACATGGCAGCCCATTCAGGAGGAACTGTATGAGAGGGTCCAGTACTTCTTTAATGGCACTGCTTAAGCATTATTGTGTTACTTGCAAGACAATTGAGCAGATGTTACCTACAGATGTACACTGAACAAATTTATGGAAGTATACTGAAAACCAAGATCAAATGAACTACTTTCTACAAAGACTAGCTGAGCATTCAAGCAGGATTTTCCAACTGAGCACTCCAGAAATACATTTCTGATTTCTCTCCTGCAGTGAGACGTGTGTATGCAGATCAACAGCACCTGGATAGAAAGCAAATGGTACTTTGGCGTTTGAATTGTCCAAGAACTGTTGTTTTGGAAGGGATGGGAGGTAGTGGGTAACTATCAATTCAGGTAAATAAAATGAGCCGCAACTTAGAGCCCTCTACTGCAGAAAATAAGATCTAAAGATTTTGTATTCTTGAATGGACTCTTTTTTCCTATGAGTATTTATATAAATACAGATCATATATTTGATGCTCCAATAAGTATACAAGATCCTGTGTATGGCCACTGTCCCATCATGTTGGTCTCTGGACGATCTGGGGTAGGCCCATGACCAATCATGGTTATCCCTGAACTCATGAGCCACCTCAGATTCCAATCCTAAAGAAGGCAGACTGAAGTCCCCCAAAACTGTAAACCTGGAGAATTCCACTGCCAGCCCAGAAATTAAGTTAAGAAGCACAGGAGCTGCTGTATAGTAGGGAGGCTGATATAACAGCAGCAATCCCAACTGATCCATAGAATTCAACTTAATGAACAGGATCTCACTGATCTGCCAACCTGTAGTTCAGCAACTTCGAAGCCGGTAAGACATTCCCAGATAATAATCATCACACCTTCCATCCCGGGATCTTGGCTGATGCTATATCTGAAATCTAGCTGGGCATATCTCTGGACGAGCAATTTCCCTTCTAGACCCAGCCAGCTCTCAAGTGATACATGCCAGATGGTCTACTCATTAATGGTTAAATCACTGATGAGAACAGCTTTATTAGACTGACCTAGAATTCAGAAGCAGGAGCTGAAAGCCAGGGCTTCTGAAGATCTACTGACAGGGTATCAGGACTGAAATTGAGAAGCTATAATGTGGAACCCCTATAAACGACAGTCCTATGTCCTCCTGGAGTGGCCTGCTCCTTGTCTCTCACCATATCTCATTTTGTCTATCACTATCATAATATTTTGGCCTACCTCGGTCCCCCAACAGCAGCCCCATTCCCATATTGTTATTTCTTCAGGTTCTTGGGTTAATTGAATAACAGAATATAAATATCTCAGGCCCTTAGTTCCAAAGACGAGGCACCAGCTACTATACAGTTCAGTTTTCAGTTCAAAACAGAACAGAACAAGAGTTGGAAGGGATCTTGGAGGTCTTCTAGTTCAATGCCTGGGAGGATCAGCTGGGCAACCCAAGACACATTACCAACTCTCAGAGTTTGTCAGGGCATCTGGTAACAACCCCTCACTCTACTACGATACACCTGCACACACTAGCATAAAAAGGCACCTCTCCTCTGCAGCTACTACCAGCAAGTCAGGGGGTCTCTTCTTTTATACAAGGTCAATTCCTCTTCCAACTCTCATCAAGAGGAGGAATTCCCAGACACTCATTCACACCAACAGAGGGCCAGCCCTCCCTTGCTACTTCCACAGGATAGGAGAGACTCTCATCTCATCCAACCTCCCACCAAATTCACCTCTGGTTCTTACCCAGAGAAAGGAGGAAAAAGGGAGGGGTTGTTTTTTTTAAAGGAACGGGCACTCAGTTTAACAGTGGCAAACCCACAGTTCAGCTCTCAGGCACCTTTGCCATTCGATGGAATGTACAGAGACATCACAGCTTTTGAATATCTTTTCATGGTTGCTCTATCCAGTGCTAGTCTACAATGTATTTCTTGACTGCAGATTCCTTCACTACCGATGGATTGATTCTAAAAGGCAGAAGCTACCCACTTATCTTCATTGTCAGTTGTTAAGGCTGGCTATTCTACCTGTGGTCATTAGTTTTATCTTCTATATAGTTAATCTTGGCCCCACTTTTTCACTGTGCTTCTTGACTTTTAAAATTCATAGATCCTTTGCATTTTGAGAGAAATGGGCAGTTAAAGAGATAGGAAATATAAATTAAATAAATAAATTTGTCAGCTTCGCCTGAAAAAGGATGTTCTAGAGCTGGAGGAGAGCAAAACAAAGCAATCAGAATCATTTGAGAACTAGAGCAGCTCCCCCAAGAAGGAAAGTTGTAAATATTAAAGATTTTTTAGTTTGGAAAAAAGAAATATGAGGGAAACATCTTAGAAGTGCAGAAAATGTGGGCAGAAAGAAGAGGGGAGTTTTCACATACAATATTTTAACTCTGGGTCATTTATTAAAATGAAATTCAGGACCAACGGAAGTAATGCATAATAAAACTGTAGAATTCATTGCTATCAGATGTGAGAGCTGTAAATTTACTTTGACAGAAACAGGAAACACTTGAGAACATAATAGCAAACTATTTCCATTTTTCTATTTTAAAAAATGGGATGTATCATTGAAGTCACCAGGAATTGAGCTCAAGTTTAAGGAAATTTTATCTGTAATGAGAGATGGAACATATTCAAGAGAAATTAGGTTACTGATGATCAAGTTTTGACAAGTATTTATCTCCCTTTAAACCACCATACCACAAATACCAATAGCTAGGGAGCAACAACGGCTGAACTATTGTCTCCTCTTCTCTTATATTCTTGAGATCTTGAATGGCTCTGATTGATCACATATGGGCTCTTAGTCTGATCTACATAAACTAAAAGATATCGGAACCCTGCCAGATCACACATCCAGCCCAATCTTACTCATGAGAAGGAATAATTCCTTTTAAAGCCTGTTCTTTAGCATCTTTAAGTTTTAAGATCTGCAGTCTTTTCCTCTACTACTATCATCTTGAGAGCCAGCAAAAACCTCAACTGGAAGGACAGAAAAGAAAGCGTCCATGGAAAAAAACTTTTTTGGGAGTCACTTTCCTGCTGCCTTGTTCTCTGACTAACTTGGCTGGAGTTCATCCATTAGAGAGATTACTTCCTCTCTCTTTGTCCCAGCTATAAAGAACATCGAAGACTCCTTTGCTTGTGATAATTAATTTCTCTGCTAGAGGTTTCAGGGCTAATTTAGTAATATTCTAAGGTCATTAATATCCATTTCTGAAATAACAGAACCACTGAGATGCTGAGAACATTGTCTTCAACATCTTATTTCCTGCTGCATGCAGGTTTTGGGATACCTTGGACTTCTGCCAGGATCCAAATTGAACTTATCTAACATTAAACTATCCTCAGGCTATATAACTCAAGGAAAAGGGGAATAAGTAATAATTTGGGGAAGGGGGAGAATGAGACAAATTCATAATTCAGTATTAATCCACTTGATTTCATTTCTTTCCCTGTAACAAGAAAGAAAAAAAAATCAAAACAGAGGCAGTAGAGAACAAAAGGTGGCAATATTTGCAAGTCCAGGCCTGCTGTCTTTTAAATGTTCTAGCTCCACAGAAAAGCTTTCAGACTTAATCTAGCTGCCTTATGAAAAACCTTCATGACGCACATACAGTAGTGGCCAAAATTGTGGAAACCTTTTTGGTAAAGTATATTTTTGAGGTTTGATGGCCAAAGGCATCATTTTTGGAGGGGAGTAGTACCATAAAATTATATATCAATGGAAAGATAATTTAATCAAGAATGTAATGCTTTCCAACCTTTGCTTGAGAAATAAAAGTGGCTTTTTTCATGGAATTCTAGATTTTAGGCCAAATTCCTACAGTCTGCGCCAAACAGTTCTCGCACTCATCTTCACATTGCATTGCGCCATTTCATCTTGTATACGACCAGATGATTTTCTTCTGCCATGTAGGCACAGTCTCTTAATTCTTCTATCATCACTTGCTGTTGTGCACCTTTTCCTGCCTTTACCAGTGCTGTTTTGTAGTGACTGAGTCTCCTTTTACCTCTTCAAAAAATTAGAAATACCACCTTTCGTTAGGTTTCCACCAATTTTTCTTCTAATTCCTTTATAACTGTAGCCTTGTTCACTTAATAATACTATTTTACATTGCTTTCTGGATGACCAGTCAACTCTTTGCACCATTACTTTAATTTTATTACGTTTTACAAGCTCACTAAATGAAAGAACACAAAAAACCCCAACCAACTTGATAGCGATCACATAACACAGACTAATGTCCTCCTCTCAGCTTTTATACATCATAACTGAATCCTACTGTGATCTGATTGGCTCATTGCCAAAACAAGATACAACACACCTGGTTGGCTTTCTAAACAGTCGTGCTCATTGGCTACAATCAGATAAAGGAAAGCTACCTGATAGCAACCTAAGCAAGTTGTGCTTCCTTTTTCTGGATATTTGGCTATAACTTTTCGTAGAATACAGATAATTGAACAAACTTTGTTGCATTACATTCTCGATTACATTATCTTTCCATTGATATATTTTATGGTACTACTGCAAAAAAAGTGGTGCTATTAGCTATCAAACCTCAAAAATACACTTTTCCCAAAAGGTTTCCACAATTTGGCCACTACTGTAGCTTTGTTTCTAAACATTTTGTACCTGTTTGACAAAACTAGCGATACAAATGGATCAACACAAGCAGCAAAACATCTGTTAAATGAAGGACAGTCCTCAGTTTACTACTATAATTGGTGTCAAAATCCTTTGTGTGATTGTCATGGTCATTAAATGGGTTGGGGGGTACCTCAGGGGATTGGGGAGGTTCTGGAGGCCTTGCGCTGCTCCCTACCAGACCCTGAATGCCTCAGCCCGCTACAGGGCCAACCACCTTGTGCAAAACAGCTGCAGGCTGAGAGGTCTCAGCTGGCTACAGAGCCCAACCATGCACATAAATTGCTCCACTTACCTCTCATACCCAGCCGATGCAAGGTACAGCCTTCCTAGAGAGGTCAGCTTGTGCAATTCTACAAGTAAGTACCATTCTCTATAGGCTTCCCAGGTGTGGTGGTAGGGAGAACATTTCTCCTCCCACAGGAGGAAGAATTTTGCTTTGCGCACAAAAGGAAACTTCTCTGGTGGGCGCAGAAAAGCAGTTTAAATCATGAAGATTTAAGCTTTGTTTCTGTACCCCACAGAAGCTCTCCCCTGTACAGGGAAGGGAATTCATCCAGTGGGGTGCAGAAAAGGAGCCTAGATCTTCATGATTTAAGCTTCATTTCTGCACCCTGTGAAAGAATGCCAGCTGCCTTCATCCAGCAGCGTCTTCAGCCAGTCCTTAGAGACAAGAGGGAGTCATCTTGGCAGGTGGCAGCAGCTTGCAACCCTTCCCTGCTCGTTTCCCCACTGACTTTCTGGGGAAGCTGACAGGAAAGATCATATGATCACAGGGCACTTGGGAACTGGTGCAAACAGGTTTTCAAGCACCTGAAATGTGGTCATGTGTATTCAGCATAGCGGTAGGGTGACAATTTATGATGGTCAGACATGCTTTAGGGTCATAAAGCATCCTTTCGGAGGCAGTTGTACCTATAAGCGTTTGTTAAACAACTGGTCATAAGGACTGCATGTAAGCAGAGAAGCATGCCTTATATCAAATCAAATCATGAGATAGTCTAGCTCCGTGATGGCAAACCTATGGCATGTGTGCCAGAGATGGCACGCAAGCACTTTCTGTGGGCACGCGTACCGTTGCCAGCTGCTCTTCTGGTTTCCGGTGCGGGCATGCATCTGGTCTTTGGGTTTCCAGCATGTGCATGCACACCAGCCAGCTGGTCTTCAGGTTTTCAGTGCTCTGGCACACGCACACACGAGTGCGTTCCCGTTTGGGCACTTGGTGCCAAAAAGGTTCTCCATCACTGTTCTAGCTGTTCGTGGTATTCAAAAATCTCTCAAAAACTCTTCAAAAGGGATCTTTCAGGAGCTCAACATTGTGATTCATTTTGTTACTATACAAATCAGATAACATGTTTTCTAACTGGTTGTGCCCAATGGTAAATACTAACAGAGGTCTTTCACAGCTTTTAAATCAGCTGCTCAAAGGTATCTAAATCATGTACCATATTTTTCGGTGTATAAGACGCACCTAAATTTTCACCCCACTTGGGGGGGTGGGGGGAAGGTGCGTCTTATACTCCAAAAAATACGGTAACTGTAGCTGTGAGTAATCACAAACAGTCCTCCCAAATCTAGCAAATCAGGCAAGTAAACTCATAAATGAATCTGGACAATCCCTTTAAACAATTTAACACATTCACAAAGCTTCTGTCAATTCCCTTACCTCACAATGGTATTTAACAAATACACAGTAATAGCAGAGTTAAAATCTACTAAACAAATACATGACAGGCAATGACGATACACCTGTCAAACTGATGGCTCCCAACGGATCTATTTAAACAATTCTGAGCTATAATTATGTTCATTAGATATGATACCTCTCTTCACAGAAATTCAATGAAGCTCAGCTGTTTGATTGCGACTGAGTGGGCACTGATGCAAATACATTTTGTGAGATTCTGTTGTTGTTTTTGTTTGTAATTTTACTTGCTCATTTTTAGAAGATAATAACAGGCTGTTCTAAGTCAACAATATCCATCTTTCTTTATCAAGTCAAAGTACACATCATTTTTAAATAATTATATGCAAACTTCTATGACCTTTGCAGCAAATGGAGTATTTCAAGGGCAGATGGAGGTTCTGGCAGAAAATGGATTTCCTTCCCTTCCGACCATAGTATTTCACACTTTGGGGAATTATTTTTTTTAAAGATAATAAAGTGACAAAAGCATACATTCCTAACTGGTTTTATCAACCCTGCAGCAGAAAAGTTGGATGAAACAACCTTTAATCACATCTTTCCTCCTGTCCTTAAATGACACAGAAGATTGTTCTAACAGAAAAATTACCAGATGGGACTTTTGTCTCAGGAGCTATCAACTGATACTTTAATACATTTTAAACAATACTTGAATATAAGAATTACATCTGGATCTCATATAAAACAAGATTAAAATGTCTCTCTCTATAACCTTATCAGATGATAGGGGCCATTTATTGCTGCTGCAGCAACAGCTTTTCATTTACTTGGTATTCTATCTGAAAAAAGATAACGTGCAGAAAAAAGCTGGTCTCAGAATTTTAACTTGAAAATGCAGTTCTGGGACATAAAGGACTTTGTAGCTCCTGAGCTAGTGACCTCAAGTTATCAAATTTGCTCAGTTTCAAGACAATATTGACAAAAATGTCCACCCTGTACTGTTTTTATACTCATGAAATTCAAGAAAATCTAAACCATATAGCAACTCTACACTAAAGTCAAAGTGCTTCAGTTTAGGGATCTTATGAGTCCAGGAATACATTAAAGAAGATTCCCAACTTCTAGTTATGCTCTACTGTAACATATCTGAGGCACACTATGTCCAGGAAGATTGAGCTAGCCAGTTATTATCATTCACCTTAACAAAAACTTTAAGCACAGCTCATACTACAGTGCAGATGACAAATACTCTTTTTCTCAAGTCTCACCAGTATATATATCAAAATTAACCCAATGCTAGAGAGAGGAGAACATTCAGAAAGCATTTGTTGCCATTTTTGGCGCTTCCCCACATTTTTCAATGCAACAGTGATCTGATTTCCATGGGAAAAGGTAAATGGATGTAAAGTGATTTGTTAGCTGGCACTTCCATGGTAAAAATGATTCAAAATTAGAATGGACAAATGGCTCTTCAGCTACCATTTCCATGTAGTAAAACAAGAAGAGGTCCTTTTGTGACAGAAAAACATTTTAAAAATAACTTCTTCCTCCACCATTCTTATAGTTAGGAAGATGAGTTGATGGAGATATGCTACAGCATTTTTTAAGTCCAGGACATCCAGATAACATTCAGAGATGGCTCGGATAAACATCTCCCTAATTCACTGAACTACTATAAGAAGAAGGAAGAGGAACAACACAACCAGACTGCAAGTTTCTGTAATTATAGCTAATCTGTAGGCAGCCCTGAGTCACTTGTGAAATGGGCAGCTATATTAATTGGTTATATAAATATGTAAGTAAATATAACCTCAATAAAAATAGTTGTAGACATCCCATGGACTTGATTGCATGGACTGGTCTACCTAATACAGCTGACACTTTTCCTCCCCCACTTCTTTTGCCAGGGGTGGCAAAAAGAAATGGTTATTCCTAAAGGAGGATGGCTCTTTGGATTCTGTACACCAGGAATCACTTAAAGGAACTGGAAAACTATCAAAAGATAACCAGATATTTATGACTCCCCCTTTTCTTATGCAGAGAACTTCTGCCTCATTGCTGAGATAGCATAATAATTGAAAACAGAAGTGGCATCTCATGGAATATTTTTATTCCTGCAGTAGTGCTAGCAATGCCAGTACCAACAAGGACAGGGCCAAAGTATCAAGCTTTTTCAACTGAGGGTTGTTTTTATATACTGGGTACTGTAATCCTATCAGACAGTTGGAGCATCTCTTTAGAGGCATACTTTTGATAGTCGAGGCATACTTTTGAAAGTCAGGTAATTCCAATAAACCGTGACATGCAATTGGGGACAGAAAGGATTCCACAGGCTTTCACAAATGGGGGAGGGGCTAACTACTACATGTAAGCCATGAGTTCCACCCACCCACCCCCCATCCTGCCAATTTAGGGGCTCACTAGAGCTCGGCAAAGAATAATGTATCATACTAATGGAAAAAAACAACCAACAGAAGCAAAATTGTATTATGTATGTGTTCTGTATGTATTTTTCCATTACCAGTATGAAGTGGTACTGTTCAGGAGAAAGTTTTATTACCTCATCTTGTATATGGGTGCAATAGGTCTTAAAAACCTAGATTTTGTTAGAAAGTAGAATAGAACAGAACAGAACAGAATACTGGAATGGAATGGAACAGAACAGGAACAGGGAGAGGGAGAGGGATAGGGAGAGGAAGAATAGGGACAGGACAAGGACCAGGGCTAGGACTAGGACTAGGACTGAACAGTGGAGTGGAGTGAAGTGGAGTGGAGTGGAGTGGAATAGAATATAGAATATAGAATATAGAATATAGAATATAGAATATAGAATATAGAATATAGGAACGGCACGGCACGGCATGGCACGGCACGGCACAGACCAGACCAGACCAGACCAGACCAGACCAGACCAGACCAGACCAGACCAGACCAGAATATTGGAATGGAATGGAATGGAATGGAACAGAATAGAATATTGGAATAGAAGGGAACAGAACAGAATATTGGAATGGAATGGAATGGAATGGAATGGAATGGAATGGAATGGAATGGAACGGAACAGAACAGGAATGGAACAGAAAAGATTGGATTGGATTGGATTGGGATTGGGATTGAGATAGGGATTGGAACAGAACAGAACAGAATAGAATATGGGAAGGGAAGGGAAGGGAAGGGAAGGGAAGGGAAGGGAAGGGAAGGGAAGGGAAGGGAAGGGAAGGGAAGGGAA